>DWND01000065.1:0-14038 GCA_018250195.1 Cecropterus albociliatus | reverse complement strand
CGTGGGTGCCATGGACACACAAAGACGAATACACAAACACCCAGACCCAGAACAGAAATCTAAACTCATCATTCAGACGCCTGTCTGGCCGGGAATCGAACCCGGCACCCACTGCGCGTTAGATCGGTATGGTAACCGCTCGGCCACACGGGTCGTCAAATACACTTGTTCAGATAAGCCAACTGTAACAACAAAGACATAAAACCGTCAAGGCACTTTATGTTATTTTCCATGTAACAACATCGGTTTTTAAAAACCAATTTTGGTACGATATGATATGCGTCACGTTGCAGATTAAGATAAAAGATAACTAAATTGCCGACACCATGGATTAAGCGGTTTATAGCTAGCATTGATGGTGATCAGTTACTGCTAGAGTGGAGATTATTGAACTGTTGTTGATTATTGAAGTGTGTTGAAAGTTCGATTACTTAAAGCCGTTTAAGGTTAGTAACCTATGTTTATGAGGTTCTTTGAAGCCTTCAATATTGATTAATGGTGGCAAACACTTGAGTATTTAATTCTGTTTACTACGTCACGACGTTGATTGTAATAATTAAATAATTTCTCACTATAACGTAGATGCATTGTACATATATAACTATACTCTTAAGTTCAAAAAGTTCATAGTTAAATATATATTCATATCTTAAATATATATAACTCAAAGGTGACTGTCTGACTGACATAGTGATCTATCAACGCACAGCCCAAACCACTGGACGGATCGGGCCGAAATTTGGCATACAGGTAGATGTTATGACGGAGACATCCGCTAAGAAAGTTTGATCAATTCTACCCCCAAGGGGATAAAACAGGGGGTGAAAGTTTGTATGAAACTTTGTCAATTCCAATACTTCTTAACGCGAGCGAAGCCGCGGGCAAAAGCTAGTGTAGTAATAAACGTTCTATTTTCTTTATATTACGGAGCTAGCAAACGAGCATGTATTCCTGATTGTGTGTAGCCACTGTTGCCCATAAATCTGTAAAAAAAAACCGGTCAAGTGTGAGTCGGACTATCGCATAAGGGGTTCCGTACCGTTATCTATAAATTACGACAAAAAAATCACGTTTGTTGTATGGAAGCCCCCGATAAATACTTTATTCTATTTATAGTTATATAAATAAATCATGTGTTAAAATTTAACTGTCTAGCTATTACGGTTCATGAAACAGCCTGGTGACAGACAGGCGGACAGACGGATAGGGGAGTCTTAATAGGGTCGTGTAAGCGAGTCAAAAGGATCATTAAGTTAGATAATTAAA
Source organism: Cecropterus albociliatus (assembly GCA_018250195.1). NCBI lineage: Eukaryota > Metazoa > Arthropoda > Insecta > Lepidoptera > Hesperiidae > Cecropterus > Cecropterus albociliatus. The sequence continues at coordinate 12,772 of DWND01000065.1, read as the reverse complement.
ATCATCACCTTAAAATAGTGCAAAATATAGTCGTAGCAAATTGACCAGGTTCTAAGGTGATTAAGTAACAAACAGACACATCATCTCATTTTTATATATTAGTATAGTTGTTTATCTCTAACTTGATTTCAAGATAATAATCATTAATTTACTGTGTCTTCGACTGTAAGCGGCCTTTAGGCGTTACCCGGAAGAGCTGATCGGTCGTTGCCTGTGCGGTAAGGCCACCGGATGCCGGGTCGGATGACCTCAGGTATCCGTGGTGATAGCAAGGGCGTTCATAGACAAGTCAGGGTCAACTTGAGCTCATGATGATCATTATGTTTTTTGTTAAGTGCGATTAATATAAATTATCTGAAGCTTGTATTGTACTTTATTACATTAGTACTTGACAGCTGTACACTTGCGTTGAAATATAAATGCACCGAATTAACATTATCTTTTATATAAACCAGAATACTCATTATTATTGTTTTTAAAGTTTGCTACATATATTTAAACGACTTAAAATTAGTTTTTACTGTTTTTATTTCGTTTCAATAAAGCGCAACGTTGACGAGAGGTCCAGTGGAAACTCTAATCTGTTTCAATCCAAAACAATCCATATGATTCACACATAAAGGCGAAATTTCTCTAAGTTTTAAACGCATTGTATTAAATATTATCTTAATAACGAAACAGGGTAACGAAATTGTTATTTGCTGTTTTCAACAAATTTCAGTTAGATTTAAGTGGTGCTCGATTGTATAAGTGTTTATTATATATGTTTTGTTTACGCAGTGCCGTATCTATCTTGAATAGCACCATACCATGTATTCCCATGGATATCTTGGGTAAGTAATACGGTATATAATAAGTTTTTTTATAATATTAAGGTAGCAAACGAGCATGCAGTCCCATGACGACCCGCGTCGCGGAGCGGTCACGATAACGTTCTGCCATGCAGTGGGTTGCGGGTTCGATCCCCGGCTATACAGGTATCTGAACATTTAGATGCTGACATTTAGATTTCTGTTCTTGGGTGTTTGTTATATAATATTATATTATGTTATATTCGTCTTTGTATGTCTCCATGGTACCCACGATACAGGAGAATATCTTAGTGGCGCTATGACTATAGAAAGCGTTATATAGAAAAGACCCTATAGTAAGTGGGTCCTGCCGCCCATGAACATCTGCATTCAACCCCAGATAAGATCAGTTTTACCTGAGATTGGGGACCGTTCAAGTATTACGTAACGCAATTATAGGGGGCGGGGGGGGGGCGGGAAGGGTTGTAAATCGTTACACGTTTGAACATCGCATTACGTGACGGTAAGTTATTAAAATCTATATATATAAAAGGCAATTCCGACTCACTGACTTATATATCAACGCACAGCCGAAACTATTGTACCTAGAACCTTGAAATTTGGTACAGGGGTTTCTTTTATGGCGTAAGGCTATAAGGATTTTTAGAAATTCAACCCCTAAGGGGAATAAATAAGGATTAAAAGCTTGCTAAACTATAAAAGTAAGGATTAACATCTGATATTTTTTAACACATTTGTGATTTATAGGAGAAAATGGTAATTTCAGTGTTACATGACCCGCGTGGCGGAGCGGTCACCGTACCGGCCTGACAAACACTGGGTCCCGGGTTCAATCCCCGGCCACACAGGCATCTGAATGGTGTATTTAGATTTCTGTTCAGAGTCTGGGTGTTTGTGTATTCGTCTTTGTGTCCATGGCACCCACGACACGAAGAAAATCCTACTGTGGGGCTATGAGTGTAGAAAGCGTTTATGTTTACACTACTAAAGTAAATAGTAACTCTTTTGTTTAACTTAGTCCATGTTCATGGGCGGCAGTGGCCACTTAATACTGCTTAATACTTAGGCAGATTGCTAACTAGAACCAAGGTAGTTCGACCGGGGAAGTAGCAACGCAACTGTGTTCGACTTCAGATGGAACCCCTGTTCTATATGAAGTTGCGTACAGTCCACCACGGGCGGCAGTAACCACTTACCATCAGGTTGGACTGCATGCTCAATTGCTACTTCAATTAGAAATAATAATAAAATAAAGGTATGGCGTTAATTCAATAAAACAGCAGATAATTTACAAGGTTTATTTTCAATTACAATTATAAAAATACAGCTTCAATCAACTATACCGTTGTAATTAAATGAATAAAAATTATCACTAGGTTAATTATTGGCACATCTATTATACATAAAAATACATGAAAAATGACTTCATAATTAAAAAATAGGATTTTAGATAAAATTCTTAGTTAACTGACTTTACGACACTATTTTTTCATTCCAATATAGGTATCCATTGAAAATAAGGATTCAATGATCCAGGCGTATTTTTTACGCCTAGAAAATTTTGAAAATACTCAAATATATGATTCATTTCTTTACTTTCTTTCACTGTAATAGTTTAGCAAAAAACGCATGATTTCAAAATAATAAAATTACTCAGTTTTCGATGATAATAATAGTACCTAATAATACTTAACAAAATATTCTTACAAAATGTGCATAATATAGAAAATGCCTCTATTGACGAGTTCATTATGGCTTGAATTAATGCCAATTCAATATATTTAATTTGTTTCACTAAATAATATTAACTAATGACGACTTTATCTCTATTTCTCTATCTGTGCACAAGAAACATATACAAAAGCGCCATTTTGGATTTTATTCATAATCGAAACAAATAATAACTTCTCACGCTTTCCAAGAAACATAAAATAGCTTTCTTATCATGCGGGTCCGACCGCATGCGTGCCAACACTTCCTTATACACGCGTGACGGGAAAACTCCAGGCAGGCTACTTCACGCATGCGAAGATAAACCCGCGTGATAGGAAAAAGGTCTTGGTAATAGTATTCTAAGCTTCTTTACAATCAAAATATATTTGGAAGTCACTAAAATTTTAGACAAGACTTCTTAAGATTTTGTGAATTAGTACGGGAAGCGCTCTATAGTACAATGGCACTATCATGCAGAAAGGATGTAATAGTTTTTAAATATATGATTTTAGACTAATATTATCGCGGAATTGATACATTTTAATGTGTTACGGGTACTCACGATATGCGGTTTTTTGACTTTTTGCCGATATTTCGACCCGGTTACATGGATCGTCACGGCGAAACTGCGGTGGTGGGTAGAAACCGTTGACAAGCACTAGTGGTAGATTAACCTATCTACCCTACGTCTAGTTCGTCAGTGACAACGATCCATGTAACTGGGTCGAAATATCAGCAAAAGAAATCAGAAAACCGCATATAGTGAGAATCCGTAACATATTATGAACTTCTTCAATAGTCTAGCACGCTAACCAAGCGCAGATTTAAAAAATTCAAACACTTTGGACATATTAAAACTAAGTTATAATTATGTGCATTTCAACGATGTTTCCTTTCCTATTTGAGCGATTATTAATTTACAATGCAAAAATGTCTTCAGACAAAAATATCTCTTCATTTGTCGGGGATTCAAATCCCAGACTATGGCGAACAATCGATTTTAATTATTAATAAATATTCTAGAATTCAGTTTTAAACAATAATTTTAAGTGACTAAAACAGTACATGGCGCTTCCCTTCATACAATATGAAAAGCAAAATATTGTTATATGGTGTATTTGAAACTAGCTTTAGTAAGGCGGTTTACACATTGATGCATGTCAAAATGCGATTACTAGACAAAGTGAAATAGTAGAATATATTAGTTGACTTTGTCTAGTAATCGCATGTAGCTTGTAATAGTATATAAACGAATCCTTTTTTAGTTATTTACTTTTTTTTCTAGAACCTAATTCTTTTAAGCGATATTTTCGAATGACAAAGAGTGTAAATTTTCTTCCGATTTTTTTTTAAATGAGTTTTCAAGTTTTTAAAAAAATGTAGTTATACAGTTTTAGTTATCAAAATCGAACCCAAAACTAGTTCAAGCTCTTTCAGATTGTTTTGAAAAAGTCTTTGCGTATATCTTTAGGTGACTTTAGGGTGCTTTTCCATCAAAAATTTGCACTACGCTATAGGTGTGTTACGCTATAGGCTATAGGTTGAATTCACCAATAATATAGCTTATTTTTATTTTTATTTATTTTATTATATATTTTATTTTTATTTATTTTATTTACCTCTGGGAGAAATAGGTTTTATCAAAGCTATCTTTTTTATGAAGGAATGACGAATGATGAAGGATCGTTGTAGTTATATCATTCAAATAGATCATCTTACTCGCTTATCTTATCTTTGCATCGTAGCTTACCTTCGGCCTAGCATATAAGCGCTTTCACTCATAGCCTGACACTAGAATATCCACCTGCGTCGTGATAACCATAAACACACATAAAGATGAATGCACTAACACGAAGAACTAGAACAGAAATCTAAATTCATTCAGATGTCTATCTGGCCGGGGATCGAACCCGGAAACCACTGTGTCAGATCGGTATGGTGACCGCTCCACTATGCGGTTCGTTGTCTTTCTTCTTATAGTGGTAAATCAACTTTACTCTCACGTAGAAACGCATCAGTGTAAACCGCCTTATTTGACATAATGGCAGTATTCAACTTAAAAAGTAAGTATACAATTATACACTAAAATAGTTAGTTTTAACAAGGCACATTACAATACCAATTAAACAATTAAAAAATCAATTCAATAAATAATTTAGAATTTAAAAAAATAATTTACCAATTCAAAGTCTCAATAAATGCATAACAGGAATGTCTATAGATACTCTTCGACCAAGCTAACCAGACGAACGGCAGGAATGCGGTTTCCCTCCCCGCTCCCGCCTCATGCCCCGCTCTCCTCCTAGTACCGTTCGGACCTAAACTCGCTAATCTATTATGATTTACTAATAATTAAATAAATAAGCAAAATTAATTTGTTGTACGCATTAGTTTCTGTTGTAATGATAACCTAAATCTAAAAAAACGTTGTTAGATAAACATTGAGTATAAATTATTAAGACAGAAATTTATTAAAATTTACATTACATGGAAATCAACATTTCACAAAAAATCATTACTGCTATTTTTTTGGCATCAGTACTAGCGTTCTTGCGAGTGACGTCACGTTTGGCATTCCACTAGTTAGCTTGGTCGGCTTGTACAAATCAATATTATTTGAGAATAAACTCGATGTAAAAATGTTAATAGAATATTTTAATACAAAGTAAATGCCCATTGACCTGGTAATAAAGGACCGGTAAAAGTAATAAAAAACCACAGATGTACAGTTACGCATCAATTGGCAGAGAAAGAAAAACAAAAAGACAATTCGGTTTTAACAAATTTTACAAGAAACTACTGAGAAAAAAAAAGTGTCCAAAAAAATGTTAAATAATAATGAAAACATATTGTTTTAAATCTTTTTTTTTAAGGAAAATGGATGAGATGTTAAATTGTTTCTTAAAAAATAGTACAGTTGAACATAGATCCATTTCGAGGTCGGTTAAGAAGTTCTCAAAGGCGTGTGAAGTCTACTAATTCGCACTTGGCCAGCGCGGTGGACTATGGCCTGAAACTCTCAATCTGAGAGAAGACCCTTGCCCAGTAGGACAATAATGGGTTGGGAGTCTATAAAAATATGTGTTCTTCTGCAATTTAATGCCAAAATGTTGATCATCGCGATCATTTTTTCGAATAATCGCAAAACTGTAAATGCCACATATTAATACATACGTAGAATCATAGAATCGCGTCAAGAATGGCACGATTGAATACTTCCGAATAAGTACACATATTCGCGCCTATTCGTCTATATTCGGCGAATATTTACATAACACTAGATTCGACGTCCATTTGTTACCAAGTCAATGGTAGTATTTTACAAATAATTCGAAAAACAGTAAAAATAAAATGTAAATACCGACGGAATGTAAATAAATACTGTAAATATATATCATAAATGCATAAAATGCGTCTCAACGTAAATCTGATTTGACGAATCATAAATGCCGAATTGTAAAAGTGCAGCTTAAGGATAAAACCCGAACTGTTTCAAAAAGTTATAAAAACATTAAAAACCAACCAATTCATAAAAAATACACGATCAATGTATGTTTAAATGCAAAGAAAATACTTTATATTGATCAAATTAAATAGTCGAATACAAAAATCGATGTTGATTCAAATGTCCAAAAGTGTAATTTAATAAAAAAATTGTGTGTGAAATTCACACACGACAAAATGGACAACTTAAAAATCGCTTAAGTAATCACCGCAGCCGATATTCTAAGATTTTATTTCGTAAATCCCCAACTTGAGCTGTTATACGAGCTTCGAAGTAAATTCGTTAGCGTGATACAGAAAGGGGTATAGCGCCATCTAGTTGTAGCGCCGACAAATGCTTTCGAGACAACCGAAATCGAGTTTCAAAACGCAATGACACTAAAGAAGTTTTACTTGAAAAACTTTTCAAAAATATAAAAAAATCAAGTCCTATGAAATGACGAAATCTTTTACTGTTCATTTATTTTCATTTGCAAATCTTAATTATCATTAATTAAAAGACGAACTAGTTATTTTAACGTGTAGCTAAATCAGAACAAAGTTATTTAAAGATTTTAAAAACAGTTATTAAATGCCTTTTACAATTCGGTTAAATCGCTTACTTCTTCGCTCCGAGAGACTCAAAAAAGTTGACAAATTTGTTGACTCCTATATTTTTGGGTAGATCGTCTTCCGGCGGGTCGTTGGCTCTGATCACATCTTTTGGATACCCGTTGCTTGATTGAACCATTTTGATTTCATTAGAAGGTCGTGGCTTCCTTTCAGAGTTGCCATTCAAATGCGCGTTAACTCCGTTTTCTCTCTGCTTCTCTACTTCTTTGACTTCCACTACCTCTGGTGTGTCTTTTACGCACACATCTGGTTCTTCTTTGAGACATACGCTTTCTGGAGCTGGTTCTTTGGGCGCGTCAATCTCTTCCGAAATGACAACTGCGTCCGTAAATTCGTCGTTATTACCGACGATAACCTGAACATCTTCGACGATTTGGACATCTGAGCCGTTGTCTTCAACCGTCGTAATAGTTCTGATGACGGTTTCTTGGACAATAACAGGTGTTGTGTCTAGGAAAGCTTGGACTTCTTCTATTTTGTCTGTTTTAGTCTCCTGTGCATTGTTTCTAGGGTGGTTCCAGATTCTGTAGAACTTTGTGTACAGTTCCTCCCAGTATTCCATCTTTTCCCTGTTCGGGTTCGTGATAAGGGATAGTTCGTTCCCGAGTTTGAGACAGTACAGGTTGTCTTTTGTAACTGGCAACCAAGTAACTGTAATGTACTGATTTTCCTCTGGTGTCGGGTTCCTGGAATGCAGAAAAATATAGCTGAATATATTGTAGGCTATATGAGTTACGAGGGTGGTGATAATTATGATCCATATTTTATTTTGCAAAAGGCGAAAAGAGTTTGACGGGAAACTGATCTCCTGGCAAACAAACACTCTATTAATGTGTACTTGGGTAGCATTGTCAACGGTGACTAAAATCTCTATAATGTGCTGATCTGAAGGGTATGAAGACTTATCGGAGGCATTCCAACAAAGTCCTCTGATCGCCAACGCATTAGATCTGGCCATTTGGGCCAGATTTTCTGTCGAATAGTTTTATTTGAGTTTTTAAAGAAGACTATTTGACAGAAAATCTTATCTGAGTAGTGTCCAATTATCATCAATTGAATGCATGCTAACTAGTTATTACCAAATTAAAAAGAAAAACAGGCCAACCTATCTATGATTGGTCTGACAGTAGTCACATACTATAAGTTAAACTACTTACTCGTTTTTTACTAATAAGATAAGGCTGTTTATGCTGTCTTGCATGATTACCAGGTAGAACCAGTGTAGTTCGACCGGGGAGGTACCACCGCCACACCTATTTCTTTTGGTGTGGTTGCCGGCTCACTATCATATGAAGCGACCATCTTAGTCTTCGAGTAGCAACGCATCTGAGGTTGACTTCATATAGAACTCCTGTTTTATATGTAGTTGCTTTCCAAAGTCCATAAGCGGCAGTAGCCACTTACCATCAGGTGGACTGCATGCTCGTTTGTTACTTCAACCTTTCTATAAGCCGTCGAGAATATAGGAAAACTTACCCAGTTTTAGCGAAGTTAGTCCAGAGCCTCAGCATTCGCTCCCTGGTCTTCACATCCTCAGACGTTGGCTCCACATTCTTCTGTCCATCATTCTTGAATAGGTAACCCAGTTCATCAGCGTGCGCTGCATGGGTCAACCCGAGAGAATTAAGCAGATTCTTCGAAGTGTTCAATTCGCCAACATAATCGAAATTGTAGAAGTAAATTGGCTTGTTCGTCACCTTCACCAAGTACGTTATGAATCTGTGAGTATCCACGTTAATCAAAACGTCTGATAGAAGCTCGAATCTCTCAGTAATGCTCTCAACTCCAGTTGGAGACTTCTCCTTGAAGTATAATCTCCTTATCCCAGCAGCGATCGCTAACGATTCCTCACTATTCCGTTCTATGTGTAGCTCGGCCGGGATGAAGCTTTGCAGATCATCCGCGTTCCGTTCTTCGGTAAACTCAAGAGCATTGGATCCAATCATGATTGGAATATTCGCGATTCGTCCAGAACTCAAAATATCGATGAAAGGCTCATTCAAAACGCTCTCAACACCCGGAAACTCATTTTCGACCACCGCACTGAACATATTCAAGCCCTTTTCAATAAATCGTTCATGGTGATTGAATCTTTCATTCGTTTCGACGATATCTCTGACAGGCGTTGTGGATAGGAACTCCAGAATGTCGTCTACATCTCCAGACTCGCAGCCCAACGCATTAGCCAGTTTCCTGGCATTTCCCAGTGGATCTTGCTGGAACGCCCAACTGTTCAACGCCACGCCAGACTGGATAATCACTTTACTGATCAAATTCTTGGTCAGCGGACTAGCGGCTAGAATAGAGGTGGCCACACCGCCGCAGCTTTCACCGAAAACGGTGATATTTCCCGAGTTACCACCAAAACTGCCGATATTTTGCTTAACCCAACGAATCGCTTGGACAATGTCCTTCAGACCAGCGTTTCCGGGGACTTCTGGAGTGTTTAGACATAGGAAACCTAGCGGCCCACATCTGTAGTTTATTGTGACAACCACCACATCTTTTTCGACTAAATAATCACCACCGTATGAGGAAGAACTCCCTGATCCAAAGCGGAAACCACCGCCATGAATGAAGACCATGACTGGGAGGAATTCTCCATCAATATTTGGCGTGTATACGTTGAGGAACAGGCAGTTCTCGTCGCCAATGTACTGCTTGTGGACTAGTGGGTCTACCTGCGCGCTGACATTGCCTTCTGATGACGCGTCCCATATCCCTTCCCATGGTTCCGGGGCTTGAGGTGCCTGGAACATGGAAAAGTATGTGTTAACATCATCTGCTAAATATCTAGTGTTAGTTTAAATAAAAGTAATAGATTTAATTTCATAAATTAATAAATACAATTGTGATTTAAAGCATTACAAGGCATAAGATTAATTTAGAATCGAATTGTTACTCATATTGTTAACTAGATGGCGTTGTAATACAACGATAATGTGCACTTCTGTTACCGAGATGGCAGCACTTGTTGAAAAATGAAGCGTTGTCTGTCTTGGTAGCGAGAGGGGATACAGTAAATTATAAAAACGAGTGTTGTAGGTTAAGGCGCATCATTTTGTCAGTCGTTGGTGGCATTAATAACGAAATAAACCCTAACAATATATACAACTAAAATCAAATGAAAGCTTTTGGTGATTACAAGTTATCAGACACTCACCGTTGACTGTTAACAGTTGAATAAATGAAAAAAGTATTTAAATATCACCAAAAATATATTTCTACATAATTAAACAAATCGACATTTTTTTATTTATTATAAATAAACCATAAATAAAAATTAAACTAAAATGTTGACCAGGGCGTCGGTATTTCGTGACGTGTACGCGCGAATCGTAAAAATTTACTCATCATTCCCTAACGCGCCAAAAGACGTATAACTTCAAAATATTCATAAATTACATAAATAAAAGCAATATTTTTTTATATGTAACGCGTACATACTATACGCGGTATTAATTTCTTTACTGCAGATTATCGCAGTTTGATGGCACTACATAATACATTATTAGTGTCCGAGCAAAGCTTTGGCTTCGGCCAAAAAAAAACTTTCGGCTTCGGCCAAAATTGGCCGAAAAAACTTCGGTCCATTTGTCGAAGCCGAAGGTTTATGGCAAGAGCTAAAATTGATGGAACTGCAAGGAATGTAAGCCTCCGTGATTTTGAAGCACAAGGGTAAACGCACACACTTTTGTGGGTTTGGGTCGTCATTTGTGTTTGACATTCAGATGATTTCAAATGTAGCAATATAAATGTCAACAGTTCTAAAAGTCGTTTACATACAATCAACATAAAATTTTGTTTTTTTTTTTAAAAAGTGTTTTTAACCGTTAAAATTTTCACTTTTAGCCAAGTTGGAACTAATCCCAGAATAAGCGGGTTCAGCCAAAAAGCGACCTATACGCTATGAATTTCAATTAGGCATTAAAAATATAAATATAACGCTATAAAATAAGACCCAGAACAATATTCTTTAGGCTATGATTTATTTCCAATTCTTTTTCAATGATGACGTCTCCGTCAAAAGTCAATCATCGCACCTCTCCTCTCCACACCTCACCTCCTTCCCATCACCTCTCCTCACCTCACCCCCTTGTCATCTCACCTCAAAACATTAAAGCATCTTATCACCGCTCCGTTACATAAAGCTAACTAAAACCTATATTCAAAACAATAACATCAATCAATTTTTTTTTATTGTAATCAAACACATTTCATTGATATCTAAAAATTATTAAATGAAATAATTCTCAGCCTTCTAAATGTCGCCTTTTTCACGTTCGAACGTATTGTAAGTTATTTTAAGTAACATTATTAAATTCTAGTAAAATTCTAATTCACGACTCCTCTTCTTGTTTCATTTCATGCACTTTTTGTTTGTGACTACCTAGGCCGGCCCTAGTGCAATATTTCTTGTCACACATGCTACACGCGTATGGCTTTACACGCTTGTGAATGTGTTTTATATGCATGTTTAACTTTGTCTGTTCTTTGTATCTTTTATTGCACAATTCACAAGCAAAAGGCTTTCTTTCATGAGCCTTCATATGCCTTTGTATATCCGAAAAGTATTTGCCACACAAATCACATTCGACTTTCTCAGAAATTTTCTTGTTCGAGTTGTGCACGCGTGAAATATGTCGTATTAACGAATATTTTTGATTGAATCTCATATTGCAAGTATCACAGCAATATTGTTTGTTGGCATTGTGCTCCTTTATATGGCGTTTTAGGCCGAATCTCGAGCAAAAATCCTTTACACAAATATGACATTTATACTGTTTTTCGCCGATGTGTGTTCTTGTCATATGGGAACGAAGCTGTCCTCGCGTGTCTATTTGTAACGAGCAAATTTTGCAAGTATATGTAGTAGCATCTCTTCCATGATTTGATTCTGATCTTCCGCATGATTGTTTATGGGCATGTAGCTTATTCCAAGATATAAAGGTCTTAAGGCACTTATAGCAGCTGTACGGCCGCTCGCCTGTGTGCACTCTGACGTGCTCAGTCAACCTCTTGTTCGTTGCGTAGGTTTTCGGACAGAGATTACATTTAAATGTCTTTAATTTTAGGTGCACGCTCGCAACATGTGCACGGAAGTAAGTAACATTATAAAAAACATGGCCACAATAGTCACAAATGAATTTATTTTTCCTGTCATAGTGCCTTAAAATATGAGCCCGCATCGCCGACTTACTTAAGAAGATTTTTTTACACACATCGCACTGAAATTTTATTTTTTTCGTATGCGAGTTTTCGTGTTGCCTAAACTCAGATAAGGAGCGGTACGATTTCGGACAGAACTTGCAGTTATATTCTTTTTTGAAATGGTGATTCATATGTATTAAGTATTTCGATCCATTTTGTAGTATTGTATCACAAACCGAACATTTGTATATAACTTGGTGGTGTGTGACTAAGTGATTTCTCAGGCTGATTAGTATCTTATAAGTAATCCCGCAAAGGTTACATTTGTACAAATTGCCTTTTTCCGTCGTTATCAATGTTTCCCTTTCTGGGTCCAATCTTTTTTTTTTAAGTTTCATCTTCGTTTTATTATTGATAGTATCTGTAAATAAATTGATTAGTTAGGAGTTGTCATGAAAAAAAAATACTTTGACAGGTAGTAGAACCAGTGTAGTTCGACCGTGGAGAACCACCGTGGAGGTACCACCGTCACACCTATTCCTAGCGCGAGACAATTCTTGTGTGAGGTAGAAGGGTGTGGTTGCCGGCTCACTTATATATAAGGCGACCATTTCAGTTATCAAGAGTCGCAACACGTATGTGATTGACATCAGATAGAACCATCAGGTGGACTGCATGCTCGTTTGTTATTTCATTCTGATAAAAAAAAAACCACACTAGAGGAGGCCTGACTAGCAGTGGACCTCAAAATACAAATGGATGATATTTGACCAACGCTAAAGAGTTTACTGAACGCGCTAATCTCAGAAACCATTGGTTGGAATTGAGTAAATATTTTTGATGTGAAACATCTATAGTCGCAGGTTAATCTATTTGCTGGCATGGCGAGGCTTGCCATGGCGACGGGTTCGCCACACTGTGCACATCACCACCGTACATAGTATTAGACAGACAGATAGATAGACAGTATATATGCCATA
>DWND01000064.1:0-14042 GCA_018250195.1 Cecropterus albociliatus | reverse complement strand
ACGGACGGACAGACAGACATGACGAATCTATAAGGGTTCCGATTTTTGCCATTTGGCTACGGAACCCTAAAAATGTTCAGTAAATTCGTAAATCTCCAGGGTGGTAACGTAATATCCGGTTCTGGGGCGGCGCGCGTGTGCTGCGCGCTGGCGGCGGCGGCCGACGCGCTGTTCTCGCGGCTGGCCGCCACCACCACGCTGCCCGCGCTCAAGGCCGCGCTGCAGCGGCTGGTCGCGCACCAGCATAAACTGGTCAGTGGAACATGCTACTAGAGTATATTGTACGTTAAAGATGCTTTGTGGATTTTAATACATCTAATAATTGATAAAGTTACGGATGTCGGTAAATGAATGCTTGTATTGTTACTGTTACGATACTTAAACTAGTATATGTTATTTGAAAATTTTTTATGGTCCCTGTCAGGAGGTAACGAAAGCAAACCCGTTTCAAAATCAGTGTCCAGTTTCAGTATTAGGGGAACACGGGGGAATCGGAGTCACGGGGTAATGAGAACTACTTTAGTTTATGTGTATCCGAAGGAGTTAGATCCTGTTTTATTATTACGTAGCATAGAAGGACGCGGGAGGGGTACATGTGACTCGCCGCATCGTTGCCAGTTGACTTTCGGTTGGCAAATAGTCCGCACGTCGATTTTCCTGCGAATTTATCTAATTTTTTTTGATTTTCAAAGACAAATTGTGAGTATTAAAATTATTGTATTATATGTGTGGCCTGTTTTAACTTATACATTTATTACTATAAAAATAGATAAAGTGATCAATTTTTATAAATCTCCAATTGTGTTTTGTCCCAAATGTGAGAACCTAAAAATGAGTATTTGGGGTAATTGGAGTCAAATGGCTCCTATTACCCCATTTCATTATTTTTGTTTTTTTTTGTTAAAGATGCCTCGAAAACGAGACAGAATTACAGAAAAGTGTAAATGGAGCTTAGATAAACTGGATCGTGCCATCAAGAGAGTCCATAATGATGGTATTTCTTTGCATAAAGTATCCCAAGAATTTAACATTCCATATAGTACTTTACAAAAAAGATATCGCAGATCAGAACAAACAAACCCTCGTCTAGGAAGAAAACCAGTATTTTCTCCTGATCAAGAACATATTCTGGCTGATCACCTTATACATATGACAAATCTTTTTTACGGGTTGGACTCCATAAAATTCAGAAAAATAGCATACGAGTGTGCCGAACGACTAAAGATACCACATAATTTTAACAAGGTAAGAAAGTGTGCGGGACCAGATTGGCTTGAAGGATTTTTGAGAAGAAATACTAATATCAGTGTTCGCAAACCAGAGTCAACAAGTATCAATATAATTGAGGGATTTAACAAAAAAGAAGTAGAACTATTTTACAAAAATCTTGAAGAACTTATGATAAAAAATAAATATAAAGTTCATCAATTATTTAATATGGACGAGACTGGAGTGTCAACAGTTCAAGAACCAGGGAAAGTTTTGGCAAAAACAGGTCAGAAACGAGTTGGGACTGTAACTTCTTGGGAGAGAGGAAAAACCGTCACTGCTGTCTGTGCAATGAGTGCTGCTGGCGTTTACGTCCCACCTATGTTAATATACCCAAGACAACGTCATTCTCCTCTTCTAGAGAAAGATGGTCCTCCGGGTGCAGTTTATGACTGTTCAAAAAATGGATGGACTAATGAAAGTCTATTTTGTAAATGGTTACAACATTTTAAAACATTTGTGAAACCAAGTGAGGATAACAAAATATTACTCATTTTAGACAATCATAACAGCCACTCCACTTTAGAGGCATATGAGTTTTGCACAGCTAATTACATTACTATGTTGTCTATACCGCCACACTCCTCCCACCGTCTGCAGCCCTTAGACGTGACATTTTTTGGTCCCCTGAAAAAAACATACAACCGTGAATGTGATTTGTATCTAAAATCAAAAAATTTAATTAAAATCACGCCGTATGACGTAGCCGGTTTGTTTCAACAAGCATATAGTAAAGTAGCTTCAATGGATAAGGCCATCAGTGGTTTCCGCGCAACTGGCATAAGCCCAATTAATACCAACATATTCAGCGACGAAGACTATTATTTCGTTAATACGGATTCCACCAACGTAGTAGATGACACTGTAGATCCTCATGGAAACAATCAATCTAATCAGAGCACTGTGACATTGACATCTGTCAACGAAACTCAATCGCCTGAAAGGAATAAAACAGAGAATGTCCAAAATAATAATATATGCGTCCAAGAAGATGTTCCACCTGCTTCTTCTGCACTAAATGAAAATCTAAATTCTGTACTCTCAATTATATCTCCTGAACCATCAACTTCTCGAGAGATCCGAAAACGAACACTTAAACAACATTCACAAATAATCACTGCTACTCCAAATAAAACTGTACTAGAAGAAAAGAAAAAGAAACGCCTAATGAAAGAAAATAAAGCGCCGAAAGGAAAAGATAAGAATACTAAAGAAGTAAAGAAAAAATCTACAAAGAAAGCAAACGAAAAAGCTAAAAGAATCCTTTTTAAAGACGATACAAGTTCATCAGATGAATCTGTAAATTATCAGAACATCTGTGATGACAATAGTAGTGACTATGATGATGAAGATTCCAACATTTGTTTGATTTGTTGTGAATCTGGCAAATCGAACGAAATGTGGTACAGATGCAGGTCCTGTGGTAAATGGGCTCACACTCAATGTTCAGGAAGTGATTCTGCCAAAGATTATATTTGTGATTTTTGTATTAGACAGTAAATAATTGTTTGTAATTTTTTAAGACTGTGATTTTGCATGTTTCAGAAAATATATTATTTTGTACTCTTTATCTTTAATAAGATTTCATAATTATGAGAGGTAGTTTAAGTTAAGTATATTAAGTTATAAGCTTATAAAATATCATAAGTATATGATTTTTGTTACATATTCTTTCTCTGGTTACCATTGCCCCGATGGATCTCATTACCCTGTTCTCTGGTTCTAATTACCCTGTACTCGTGGGCAATGGGAGCCAATCTTAATTTTATAAAAAACGGGTATTAATGTCTTTGTTTACTTTATTTTTAATTTTTTATAGTGATAAGATAAACCTGATTAATTACGCTGTACAAAGAACCAAAAAGTGTATTAAAAAGTGATGTTTGTCCAAAGTTTTAGGTATTTTTTCTTAAGTGGTGCCAATTCCCCCGTGTTCCCCTAATAGATGTTACATTCGGCAATACAAAACGATACACGATATAGGCAATAAAAATAATTAAAAAACCGCATACCGCGAGTATGATACATTTAAATATGTAACTTATTAAAATGTATCAAATGCTGTAATGTAATGTAAGCCTAAATCTCAATAATTAATATGTACTTTAATCCTTTGATGTGAAACATCTATAGGCGGTGGTAAACCTGATAGCTGGCGTGGCGATGCTTGCCTATATTTTAGCGCAATCTGTTATACTTTTTCAAACTATTAAGTATCGAACAGAACTTATCGGGCAGCGGTGTTCGATTTACTGGGGGATACTGTTCGTAGATTTTTTTTAAGAATCTGTAGCAAATATGTAGCAAACGATCATGCAGTCCACCTGATCGTAGGTGTTTACTGACGTCCATGGACATCTATAAGCAACTTTATATAGAACAGAGGCTCTATCTGACGTCGATCACACATACATATAATGTGTATATATATAATCCGTAAGTGTGGTATATAAGTGAGCCGGCAACCACGCCTGTCCACCGAAACGCAAGAACTGCTTCACGCTAGAAATAGGTGTGGCGGTGGTACTTCTCCGATCGAGCTACATTGGTTCTATCACCTGGTTGGTAGATTTTGTTATTTTCATTATGCTATATATTTAGTTCCTGTCGTAATCTTGTCTCTTACGCATATTACTTGTACGAACACGATGTTACACATCTGCCAGGCGTTCGGTGACGGCTATTTATTTTTATTTTAATCATTACCAATCACGTAACCAAAGAACCACTGAAGTCGCATGACGTCAATTTTTTATGTAAATCATTACCAATGTAACACTTTTAATAATACCACGAGTCACATGTAAATATCTTATACTCGTTAAATTCTCAAACATGTTTGACAATGCGACGAACCGTAGGCAATTCGGCATTGTATGGGCTTCGTCCCAAACAATGAAGTGTAGGTACATGTATTACGTACTGAGCGGAGCGATTTTTAAATAAAATGCGGCGACGCGGGCGCGGAGATGGCGTCCACGTGGGATGTGGTGTAATTTAAAGGCCTGAAGCGTTAATGCAGGATGCTCGTGTTACATGAATGTTGTACATCGTATATTTTATGCAATTGAAGTTACTAATGGGATATCAGTTTGCCTAAAATTAAAATTTTTTTTCAGAGAAAATGATTCTGTAGCATTAAAATAATAAAATTCCTCTTGTCTGGTTACAATATAGCATATTACCTATTATAACTATAAATATTTTTGTAAATGTATAAAAATACATGCAGTTTTTTATTTATGTGGGGTACCGCACTTTGACGGTGCTCAGACTGAAATCTTTTTAAAGAATTCGTATTTCGCTTGCAATATTACATATTACGGGACGGAAGAGTAAAAGCTGATATTACGTCTAATCCAGTTATAAACAATAAGCAGCATCAGCTTATGTAACGTCTCATGGGAACCATAAATGCGGGTTACATCGGGATTATGTAGGATTCCTACAATTATGTGTATATTGTGATAACTTAAATTGATTAGTGACGATCTTTGGACTTGTTTAATGTCCAGATTGTATCTGAAATGTTTACTCATAAGAAAATAATTATAAATATAAACAAATCTGTAAATAATGACATGTGACCGCTTCAGATTCCATAAAGTAAATGAATATAGTATTCAGCATACAGACGATTTAAATAGTTAAAAAAAATAATCGTTATAAAAACGTAACAAAGCGCCTTCCGCTCGTGCCTTAAGCAGCAGTGTGTCAAAAGAATCCGCTGTTACGCGCATGATGTCATACCTACTCATTATTTTTGGACTTCAATGGTCTCGGGGCGCGCATGTGTGCGGCGTGTCACTCATATCGCTTGTGCGAGATGACTTTAGAAATTTTGACAGAACAAGACCAAGTTGGTAACAGTTTTATTGTTTATAGGTTTTTAGAAATACTCTATGCTCACATGTCGTTTAGGTTACATTTACCATGATAACGAGTATCCTATAATTATATTTATCCGAGTCATAAACTATTTATACGCTAAATCAGTAGTTTTCGCGTGAAAGTGTAAGAATCATCCATTTACCCTAACAAATTTTCGCTTTTACATATTTGTAAGATTGATGTAATATACGTTACGAAAATTATGCTCTTCGGATTGTGGTAGCGATGTAGATTCATGGATCATTTACAAGGATATTTCAAAGTAGCCTGGAGATTTAAGATTGATATATGGTTTATGTTATTATACGAAAACTTACTCGAAAAAATAGCTCATCAAGAAATGAAACTAAACACATTGTCAGCAATTAGCACGCCAACATCAATAAAGAAAAAGAAAATAAAATCTACACCAGGCCCATCCGGCATGCAACACTTAAATCCAAATAATACGGTATTAAATAATCACTGTAAAAATATTCACGAAGAAACCAGCGATGACTCGCCTATAGTATTGACAGACTCTCAGACTGTATTCAATGAAAATATTACGACTGAAGGACACTCCAAAATTGATTCTGAACCACCTAATACTAATAATATATATATATACGGAACCCAGCAAACCTCTGGTTTAGCACTGGCCCTACTGAAATCGCGAGAGAAGTCTAAATATGAAAAATACACAGTAACTTCGTTCACAAAACCCTTCGCGGACACTGAGGAAGTACTACGGGGATGTCATACTCATATACAATTTCCACAAGAGTCCTGTAAAGTCATAATATGTATTGGTGAAAATGACATAAACCCAATAAAAGTCACTACTGAGTTAGGGGCTCTATTGAAAAAACTTAAAAACTGTTCAGTTCTTGTTCTAAATATACTCAAAAATAGACACCTTAATGAGAAACTGTTAAATACAAATCTACGTTTAATATGTAATGCCTATGAAAATTGTTACTTTATAGAAAATAGCATTTATTACACAAACCACTTAATTGACATATGTAATAAAATTAATTTCTGTATCGACTGTATTGATTATAAAGATTTATACCTTAATGTAAAATTTATAAAAAGACGCTTGCAAATACGTCAGTCCGTCTCAAAATATGCAGATAATATACAAAAGAGTAAATTGAAACAAAAAGTTATATTAGACTACTTTCCACCTAAAAATGTCGTACCCACAAGTAACAATATAAACATAAGTAACTCAAAATTTTTTCGTGTCTAATAAATATTTAAATGATAACTTGTTAGTATTGCATCAAAATATAGCTGGGTTTGTATGTAAAAAAGAAACACTAGAAGTAGCATTACATCAGTTGCAACATGAGAACAAGTATATAGATGTGGTCTGTTTATGTGAAACTTTTATTAAACGTGGCGAGGAATTTAATTTAAAATTAAATGGCTACATTTTAGCCGATAGCTTCTCAAGAAAGCAGGTCAGACGAGGTGGTGTCTGTATTATGTCTAAAGATGGGATATTATATAAAAAAATTAAATTTCACGAAACATTAAGCCAAGAATTATGTTTTGAGGTTTGCGGCATAGAGTTAATTAATATTAAGTGCACTATTATTTGTATTTATAGGACCCCAAATAGTAACCCATACATATTTCTGGAGAAGTTAGAAACGCTTTTATTTAACCTGCGTCATAAAATAAATCAAAAAGTTATCATAACAGGAGATTTAAATATCGACATTTTAAGAAACACTAACATTTCTTCGCAATTAATTTCATTGATTGAGGCCTATAACATGATACTACATATAAAAAGTCCCACGAGAGGAAACTCATGTCTGGATCAAATAATAAGTAACGTTCCCAAAGCATTAAGTGAGATCTTACACCTTAATTTATCTGATCATAATACTGGACAACTACTAGTCATACCAGTATGCGGGAAAAAACTTAGTCCAAAAGTCAAATTTATTAATTGTAGAGATTTCTCTACAGATAATATTCTGAAATTCGGTAACTACATAAATCAACTATCGTGGTCGGAAGTTTATAGTGAGACAAATGTAAATAAAGCTTTCAATACATTTCACGACCTTTTCACATTGTTTTTCAATCTATGCTTCCCTATTCTACGTATAAAGTTTAAAACACCTAACAAGACATCTTGGATTACAAAAGGTATAAAAATCTCCGCAAAACATAAGCGCACATTGCGGTTTCTATGTTACAAAAATAGTAGTTATGAACTTAAAATAAAATATAAAAAATATGCTAAAACCTTTAAAAAATGCTTGTTAACTTCACGTAAAATAAACAATCAGAACTATATAGACGGTGCAAAAAATAAGTGTTTGGCGACATGGAACATTATAAAAAGTAATTGTATTGAAAATAAAAATGACAAATACATAAATGAAATTAATTACAATAACATACGTATCACTAATCCGATTGACATTGCTAATAAATTTAATGATTTCTTTATTAATATGACGTCCAAATATACCATTACAAATGATAATTATAAACATAAAATTGACTTCAATAATAATTCATTATTTCTTACTCCAACAAATTCTCAAGAAATATATAAAATTATAATGAACCTTAATAATACCTCAGCCGTAGGACATGACCATATTACAACCAAAATATTAAAAATGACTTCTAAATTGATTTCACCAGTCTTGAGTCACATTATAAACATGTCATTTACTAATGGCGTATTCCCCGAAATCCTTAAAATAACTATCATTAAACCTATATACAAAAAAGATGATAAAACAATTTTGAGTAACTACCGGCCAATTGCTCTTATATCCATATTTTCAAAAATATTTGAAAAAGCCATGCTTGTGCGTATTATAAACTTTATTGATAAATACACTATACTAACTGCAGATCAAAACGGCTTTCGTAAAAATAAATCAACAACACTAGCTGCTTTCAATTTAGTAAATAGGATAGTTGAAAATGTAGACAAAAAGCGTATAACAACTGGCATTTTCTTTGATATGAGCAAGGCATTTGACTTTGTCTGTCATAAACTGTTGCTCTGGAAATGCGAAAAGTATGGTATTCGTGGCCGACCACTGGAATGGCTCGATAGCTATCTGAGTGACCGAAAGCAATATGTCGAAATAAACAGTATTAATCCAACAAAACATGAACAGGAAACCTACCAATCAGACCTAAGAAATAATAAAGTCGGAGTCCCTCAAGGAAGTATCTTGGGGCCGCTCTTATTTATCATTTACATAAATGACATTGTCAAAATAACAAATCAGCAATATTCTTTATTTGCTGACGATATTGCGGTAATTGTACATGATAATACTACGGACAATCATAACAATGTAATTAACGACACAATTGGAAAAATAGCGATATGGCTTAAAGACAATAACCTTAAAATAAATGTAAATAAAACAAAATATATACAATTCAGAAACAAAGGATCAAAACACATAGACAAACAGACAGGAAGAAATTCTGAAAAATAAAATAAAAAATCTAATATTACTTATTTATTAGTAGGTATTTTTACAAATATGTATTTGTGAAGTATGCACATGTGGAACCATCTAAATCAGGATAAAATCTTTTTTACTTTCAATTTCTTGCATTTAACAAATGGTTATATCTATTTTAAAAGCATTGATAAATTTCAGGTCTTGAATCTCTTCCGCCGAATCCCAGATGAGGATATTCCTCTTCTGGGCATGAACGTCAAGATCACGCGGCCGGAAGACCTGATCCTCACGCGGCTGCCGGTTCCGCCGCTTTGCATCCGGCCCAGCGTCGTATCAGATATAAAAGATGGCACGTAAGTTAAATTTTCAAGCACTTTAAGATTAGTTCATTTAGTTTGTAAGAGTACTGGAATACTAGAAGTGCAGATATAGAATACAAGAACACCCAAGACAATTAGTGCTGTATTACGAGGATGATACTCGCATACGTAGATTAAAAATAAAACTTATTCAAGATTTGCTATATAGAAAATTTTGTGGACATGTCTTGATCCATGTCTCACACTGTACAAGTGATAAAAATATTACTGAATGTCCATAAACAGCTTGCATTAATATTGTGACAATATGCAATGACATAAAACTATGTATGTAATGTATATAAAATATGTAAGTTCGTCAAGTTCCACCTAACAAGTCATGCAATATGTGAAATGAAAAATGATTACGTTATACTTACAGTTATTCATTACAATTCGTTTAGCAGATATCTAAATGGCGAACTTCGTATTGTCCGGAGGATTTTATTGTATTTTTGTTGCACTAGCCAGTATACATTGCGAAAAAAATTAAGTCCGCTCGGAAGTTGTCGTAGGCAGATAATTTTTGCTGGAGTTTAGTTCCATACTTAAACTTAGCAATAAAACAGATGGGCTACATGGGTACAATAGATAAAGTTCGATCGTTATATTGTTGTTAACATAAATCAGTTACTGTTTACTTTCATTTTATTTCAATTAATCTAATCTATATCTTGCACAATGTCCACCAGCAACGAAGACGACCTGACGATGAAGCAGTCGGAGATCCTGTTGATCAACGACGTGATCGCGCGGCACATCTCGCGCGGCGGCCGCAGCGAGCAGATCCAGGAGGACTGGGACTACCTGCAGCTGCACGCCGCGCTCTACATCAACAGCGAGCTCTCGGGGATACCCTCGTCTATGCAGGTGGGGGATTAAGCTATCTTTAAAATCTAGTTTTAGCGTGAAGCAGTTTTTGTGTGCATGTGGAAGGGCGTGGTTGCGAAGTCAGTTTCTATGAGGCGACCATCTTAAAAAAAAATTACCATTTTTTAATTTGCAAGACAGTTCAGTTAAGAAACAAAGACTACACAAGTATACGAGTATACAAGAGAATAGACTGATTTCGATTATAGTATGAGCAAGGGGTGTTTTGGCGAGTTTCGGTAACTCGTCAAGAGATGACGCCACTTTATTTTGAATCACGCTATCGAAGTTTTCTTAATACTGAGACTGTCGGAGCACGGCCGCTTTCCAGGCATGGTTAACTGGCAAATAAAAAAAATATCTTACACAAGGATAGCGAATGAAAATACTCGAGTGTCGTCGTTGAAGAGTAATGTGTAGATCAGCTAAAATATAATTTATTTTTGTATTTTCAGCCCAAAAAGCCAGGTCGAGGTCTCGTGCAGCGGCTGAAGGGGAAACAGGGTCGCTTCCGAGGCAATCTCTCTGGAAAGCGGGTGGACTTCTCCAGCAGAACTGTCATATCGCCGGATCCCAATTTACAAATACAGGAGGTAATATTTATTTTAAACTAGATGTTCTAATCGGTTTAACTTGCGTTAAATAAAATAACATAACTTTAATTTGTAATACCTTTTAATAAGATAAACTTTTTACCTCAAGTTAGGACTATAAATATAAAATCCTTTTGAATAAATTCCATAGTTTTGGTTTAATCCGATTTCAAATATATAAACAAACACAAAAACAAAAATTCTACAAAAAGAATTTTCGGTCATGTTCACGGTCACTCATCAAGATCATCATCAAACTGTGCTATGTAGATGTACATGATGTACAGAATTGCGGAATTTACTCATTTTTAATAATTACTTTTTTAACGTTCATGCACGTTCATTAGACCCGCTATCATTTGAGGCGACCTCCTTAGTTGCTTACGGATGTCCATTAGGGTTTGGGTCCCGGAACGTGTCGTGTCTCGAAATTCCGGAGCATTTCGTAATATTAGATGTCTTGGGTCCCGGGACTTTGAAATTGTCAGGAAATCCCAAACAAATATCCATGGAAGGCAGTGGTCACTTACAATCAGTAGGACTGCATACTCGTTTCCTACGACAATGTTATAAAATCCACGCAGGTGGGCGTGCCGGTGCACGTGGCGAAGGTGCTGACGTACCCGGAGCGCGTGTTCCCCGCCAACCTGCAGTGGCTGCGCTCGCTGGTGTGCAACGGGCCCGACGTGCACCCCGGGGCCAACTACGTGCAGCAGCGCGGCTTCGCGCACAAGAAGTACCTCAAGTACGGGAACCGGGAGAAGATTGCGCAGGAGCTTAAGGTACGCTCGGATTTCATAGTCGAATGTTGGTTGGGATATTTGAATGATGATTATTGGATTTTATTTATCTGAATTTCGACTTTCACTTTGTGCATGTTTATGGTATACTACAATATAGGGGTTCCACGTGTAGCGAATGAATTGCCTTCTATAAGTTAAGTTTTGGATGTCAAGCTTACACACATGTTGGCTTCCTCGTGTTGTTTTCTTTATAATAACATATATGAGTGTTATTTAATTTTCAATAATATATCTATTGAAATATGACATATAAGTCAGATAAGTGAGATTATTACCTCTGGCAAAATCAGACTATAACGGGAAGGTTGTTAGTCTCATGTTTGCTCATGACAAATTTCAGGCTAATACTTATTTTCACTAAAGGCATAGATATCATGTAACTATAACATTTAACTTTCGATATTAAACTTGCACATAATTTTGAAATTAAACCATTGCCTATTTACCTAGCTAACATACACAACGCAGCTTTAAGTGATGTAATTAACTAGTAATATAAGTGAATTTTGCATATGCGGATCTTAAATAACGTAGATGAGTATAAGTAGGTACTAAGAGAAATATTTTGAAAAAAATCTAAATAGTTATTCCCTCCGTAGTGCGGCGACGTGGTGGAGCGCCACCTGGTGGACGGCGACGTGGTGCTGTTCAACCGGCAGCCGTCGCTGCACAAACTGTCCATCATGTGCCACCGCGCGCGGGTACAGCCGCAGCGGACTTTCAGGTACAACTTGTAATCTACGGTAATGTTTCATTTCCTAGTAGAGGATAAACATTCTAATAATAAAAATAAAGCATCATCAAATAGGATTTTTATTTTCGGAGAATATTGGGAGTTAACGTCATAACTATTTCGCACATTTTAATGTATTTTTTTGACTTTTTATACATCTTTCTTCTTCGCCCTTCTAAGACACCTCATGGTGTGTTCTTCTTATTGTTAAATTATACTGAATGTTTTAAAATTTTTGTATAAAGCTTTTTTATAAGATTAAAGTAGCAAATGAGCATGCAGTCAACCTCATAAGTTTGTTTGCTATTATAAAAAAAACTGTTTAGATTTAACGAGTGCGTGTGCACACCGTACAACGCGGACTTCGACGGTGACGAGATGAATATGCACTTGCCACAAACTGAGGAGGCTCGGGCGGAGGCGCTCATACTGATGGGGGTAAGTTGATATTTATATATACTTGTACTTACTTGCGCCTTGGTACTTCATATTGTGTAATAATAAATTTTAGATAAAGTCTTTCTTTAAGAGATATATGAGTAATATATAAGATCAAACTTGATTTTATATAAGTATTTAAAGCGTAAGCTTTATGTAGGATTATTTCAAGTGCGCGATGGCGAAATTCTGAACTAGCGATTAGATCAGGATTAGTGTAAAGTTCTGAAAGTAGTTACAAGGCAATTTAGATATAAATAAATTAAAATAGCATAATTTGAGCAGTGATAGCCTAATGGTTGAAACTCGACCTCTCAATCGAGGATCCGAGGTTCGAATCCCAGGCACGCACCACTGATTTTTCTGAAATTATGTGCGTATTCGAATTTAATTATCACTGCTTTACGGTGAAGGAAAACATCGTGAGGAAACCTGCACATCTCTGAGTACTCTAAAAAAAAAGAGTTCTCAAAGGTGTGTGAAGTCTACCAATTCGCACTTGGCTAGCGTGGTGGACTATGGCCTAAAACTCTCTCACTTTAAGAGACGACCCGTGCCCAGCAGTGGGACAATAATGGGTTGACGATTCACCCTCGGAATGTTTAACGAATCGGAATGCCCTACAATTTACATTGTAGGGCATTCGCTGGGCATCGCGTAGTGCAAACATATGCTTTTTCGCAGACCTAAATAAAACGGGAATTTCATTTCAAGCTTAACAGATAACACCTTAAGTACGTATATAACAAGATTAACTTCAAGTGACATCCCTAATGAAGTCCATGTTACTCTCGAAACATTCCATTTAAGAGTCAATTCGTGGCCTTATAAGATCGAACTCATACCTATATTTGTTTTTCACGCTCATTTGCAGCGACAAGCGAATGACTACTGAAGCAAATATTTTGGGCCCTTTCGTTATGATTACACCGATGCTTAGACTCTTTACCCTTTCTACATTCATAGTCTAACACAATAGACATAAATCTATAATGGATATGGTGACGTGTTCATTCTTCTTACTTCTTGTAATTAACATGTTATTTATACTGAGCTTAATCTATAGAATCAGTCGATGCAACAAAAAAGTACTATAAAAAGTAAACTGTATTGAGAAACCTTATCAGCACTTAATAATTCACTATTGTTGAGAGGCTTTCCCAAAATTTCTTTAATTAAAGCTGTTATATATGCATAATATTATATAAGTGGTCGTAGATGAGACTGAAAAAAAGAAGCGTCTTCAGAAGATAACATCTTCTGAAGACGCTTCTTATTTCCAGCGTGAAGCAATCCTTGTTTCGTTGGAGAGTGTGGTTGCCGGCTCACTTAAACATGAAGCGACCATCTCAGTCCTCGGGAGTAGTAATGCATCTGTTATCGACTTCATAAAGAAACTCTGTTCTATATGAAGTCCCTTACAGATGTCTATGGGCGGCAGTAACCACTTACCATCAGATGGACTGCAGGCTCGTTTGCTTCTTCAATCTAATAAAAAACGCTACGGTTCATCAGCTATAAACTAATCCCTACGTGGCTGCCTACGAAATTCATGATAAGGTAGGGAGTGATGGGAGCGGGAGAAGCGGTGTTCAGACCTTACCGGTAAGCATAATTGAAACTATAACTGCAAATTATTG
>DWND01000063.1:0-14117 GCA_018250195.1 Cecropterus albociliatus | reverse complement strand
ACAGAAGAATAAATAGATCGTCGGAACGATTGAAACATACGCGCGCGATACATTTCATACGCGTATATTTATATCGATCGACGGTGTACACTAAGAAAACATGACAAACAATGCAAAGAATAAATAGAGAGAGAGAGAAATGCGAAAAGCGAACGCTTCAGCTGCCTAACATTATTTAACACGAGACCTAGCCTTAATCTAACGAGATGTAATTGAGATTGCGTCGCACGGGGCGGAGACCATTGGTTTCGCATGACGTCACAATCCGTAGCGAGTAACACTGGCTCCAACGAGAAGAATCAATAGTCTCCCTCCCGTTGGCTTTCAATATTTAAACATTAACGTGTTAATGCGCGGTGCAAACTTCACGTAGTTACTAGTTACATGAAATAGGTAAATACATAAGTTGCTACGAGTTGGAAAACTTATTTTGGACATGATATACGAGTCACGGCCATTTTGTTATCAGATCGAGGAGAAATACGAAAATGTATATATCGAGGCTTCGAGATTCATTATAATATGATTTAACGTGACAATATCAAAGGTACAGCAGCCCTTTAACGCGCAGAGTACTTAACGTTAAAAGGATTACATAATGTTATGTTATGATAAAGTGTTCATTACTTTGATGACAACTTTCCTTACACATGACTAATGTACCATACGAATAAAAGACTCACGCGATACGTCCATCTTAGTTTAGATAACTTAAAAAAGGTTCTAGTGTTCTCAGCCGTACATAGACTTAAGCCACACCGAAAGCTCAATCGATAAACTTTCACAACAATCCTCATTTTACGGATCACGCTAATAAAAGTGAAGCGACTGCTATAATAATACAACGATATATGTGGTTGGAGATCAACAGGGGTACCTGATCTCGGCTAACTACGTGCGATCACAACGAACTCATCGCCCCCACTCCGCAAAGCACCAACATCTCCCGGTGGTCAAACTGCGTCGCGTACAAAAATATTCACTATCTTATCGTAATAGTATAATATATTAGGGCGTAGTGTGGCAGCTTGTCTAGCTACATTGCTTTACGTAAAATTCTAGACTTATTGATAAAGAATGTCTCATTTTGCGAACCTGTGTCAACTGTAAAATTAACAGGCAACTCTACTTTAATACCAGCAGTATGTTTCACGCAGTGTTGCCATAATTATTTTTGCGAGTTACAAATGTTCAATACTGCAAACAATATTTTCCAATAAATCTGATCAATTCTTCGCGTGTTACCGCTTTGCAAAGAATTATTTCTTGCTCTGGACAAGTTGTCACAAAATGCCATTAAATATAAGAAGATTATACATTATAAATAGGTGCAGTAAATTCTAATAGATCAAGAAATATTTGAAATAGTACGGTGCTATGTGATTATAAGTTAATTGAAGAGTTATATGAATAATTATCATTTGGATCGATATATTTAAAAGAGAATTAATAATGTGGTGTTATTTAGAACGTTCGGTAGGAATTGTTACTGGCCAAAATTATATTTTATTTCGTGTATACAGACACGACAATAATAATATCATTTGAAACATAATGCAGTCAAATAATAAGATCATATTGTCATTGACAACAATATTCTTTGTGTTTCCCATTTAAATTGACCATTAGTGTATATTTCAGAAATCTCAGCTGAAACTCGACTTCATATATTAAAAATATATACCGGAGTGAAATATGAATTTATCAATAGGGTAATGATCAATTTACTTTGACATTTCTAAAGACGCGTACAAAATAATTTTTCTCTGTGGTCCATAGTAAA
The DNA here is from genome assembly GCA_018250195.1 of Cecropterus albociliatus. Taxonomy (NCBI): domain Eukaryota; kingdom Metazoa; phylum Arthropoda; class Insecta; order Lepidoptera; family Hesperiidae; genus Cecropterus; species Cecropterus albociliatus. The sequence continues at coordinate 12,334 of DWND01000063.1, read as the reverse complement.
TTTGTATGATAGATGTAAAGATAACACGCATTCGATATAAAAAATAAGTGCGACAAGTCGATTTTTCGACTCAAATATAATCTATGTGCAGTCTCAACATCAAGAGTGACTAAGAAAATTAATGTTTTCAAAATTTTTCATAAAACCTGTTCATATTTATTTTTCAAAACGCACATATTATATTTAAGCCCGAGAAAGCCTTTAACGAGTCTGACCACCGGCACCCAGATTTAATTTTCACTTTAATTTAAATCCATACCTTATCCTCTGTGACAAAAATAGCTTTTCTTATATTCAAGTCTTCGCCCTACCGTACCCTTACTTTACGCGTAATTGATATCGAACCCGAACCACTCCGTATAATCGAAACGAGAGAAAGGGATTTGAAACGCATAATCGTCACTCAGATGAAACGCTAATAGGACTACACTTTATAGATCTACATGTAAAAGTTGATAATTCACTGGCAAAAAACACGTATCGTTCAAAACCCTACTAATAATCAGTAACAATGAAGTGAGTGACGATTGTGCGTGCGACGTCTAGTGTCAGATTATGATGACTAATTTACTCCATTACTTAAAATCAGTCTCATAAATAAACAAATACTATTTCAATGAAACACTGCTGCGAACACTTTAAACGTTAATACCAGACGAACCTCAAAGAGACATTTAATATTGAACGCGACCGAAAGAACGGGGAAAAAGTAGTGAAGTATAAAAACGTAATTATTTCCAGATGGCGCCACCGTCGCGGCTCGTTAGGGCCAAAGGGATGTAGGCTCACACTTCCACTTACGCTAACTTGGCCCTTGCGATATTGTAAATTTAAACTAAACACTGGTATCACCAGGTAAATACCGCATCGAGAGGGCTAAATATTTTTTATGTTGGCAGTACACAATATACATAGTTTTACGCCTCTCGGATGGAAAATGTTGCCAGTATTATAATGGATCATTGCATCACTTGTGAAATGCGCCTTAATGATGTTGCAATTTACAACTACTTGACAGGAATTATAGATTTTTACATAAATTTGATATAAATAAGAAATAAGAATTCTAGTTTCAAAATAATATAACACATTAATATAATTCATCTAGTAGTAATAAAAAATAAATAGGACCAATTGAAATACAATTAAGTATTTAAGGAATATTAATAACATTTTAAGTGTTGCTTCGATTCAAATAATATTACACAAATAAAATTAAGTTAACTTCAAAAAATTGCAAATCACTTTGGGAATTATCCATTTTTATATTTGTATAACATCTAAGTTATAACATCGACAGTTGCAATCAAATATAAACGTGCTTTATACTTTTGTACGATTATAACTAACATAAGCAATTTATCGCAATTATGACTAATATCGTGCAACTTTATGACCCAGTAAGCACAAATTTCACGACGAAAGGGTGTTGATGCATGTTCAAAATAGTCAATTAGTTTATGATTTTATTAAGTTAATATCTGTGCTCCTATTTGCCAATGGCGATAATCAGAGTTACCCATCTTCACTAGTGGCACAGAACGCAAAATTTTTACAACGACATTCTTTAGTAATCGTTCGTACAAAAATATCTAGAAGCACGTCGACATAAACAATCACTTTAGACTTTATTTAACTTATCATAACTGTCGATCCATTTCAATCAATATGTAATCGATGCACGTTAACAATGACCAATTAGGTTAGACAATTCCAACATATTACAACTGAGGTTAGATTATTTAGTGTTTCTGTCGATATATGGGGCTGAACGTCGTCGTTCGGCAACAGCCCCGTCCCCGTGGCGCGGCGCGCGGCTACACGTAGGTGGGCGGCTGCGCGGGCGGCGCCAGCACGCGCGCGCCCGGCACGTACTGCCCGATGAACGACCCGTCCTCCGTGAAGCGCCCTGCGGAGACACAACATTATTGTTATGTTACAGCCGTGACGACCCAAGGGGCGGACTGCTCACCGTACCGATCCGACACGCAGCGGGTCCCGTGTTCGATCCCTGGCCTGACAGGCATCCGAATGATGTTTAGATTTTTGTTCTGGGTCTGGGTGTTTGTGTATTCGTCTTTATGTGTCCATGGTACCCAGGAGGAAATCCTACTGTGGAACTATAAGCGTAGAAAGCGTCTTTTTTTAGCTATGCCACGCAGTTTCACCCGCGTTTATCAAAGAACAATCGATTAAAACAGACATAGCGTGACATTATGTGGCCTAGAGCCTTCCACGATAAATTTACTATTCAAAAACAAAATAATTTTTCAATTCGAACCAATAGTTCCTGAGATTAGCGCATTCAATCAAACAAACTCTACTGCTTTATAATATTATAATAATAACAATACATAATATGAATAATATAATAAATAATATAATAATATAGATTTTCTACTATCTTATATCAGTATTGCAGTAGAATCGTTTAAAAAATCTTAATTGAATTAGGAATGACGTTTTCAACTTTAAATTTTCGCAACGAACAGGTTTTTCGGCAATACGACGAATGCCAAATATACTTTACTGCCGAATAGACTTTCTTATCAATTAGATAAATATTTGACAAACATATTCGTACGTAGCACTTTGGAAAAAATATTCTAAAAAATATAACATTCGTACTAGTACAAGGACTGGTACTTCGTTACGATGTAATGCAAAATATCGAATACTTATGAAATATTAATAACAAGTCTACATACAACGTTTCTCACTTAACAAACAGAACAAATATGACTTTTTTGCAGTAGTTTTAAAGATGACCCACTTAACAGAAAAATAGTTCTTGATGACATGAATACCACATTACGCACAGCTACCTAATTTAAAGAGTATATTTTTACAAATACTGCTAAGAATACACATATGAAATATTCCAAAATATTTCTGATAATCTTTGAAACATCAATAATCAACCAAAAATATTTATCAAATCTTATTTAAAGTACTTTAAAAATATCTATGAATATTTACGAATACTGCTTCTGTTATATGGATCACTCACTGCCACATAATTCCTGCATTTATTTCCTTAATAAAAAGACATTCACAAAAAACGGAAAAAAAAATTACCTAAAAAAAATAGAACAATTTTGTTATTATATGATACCTTTGTCTTTTAAAAACAAGAATATAATATCATCATAAAACGAAATTAAATAACAAAAAATAAATTAAAATAATAAAAACAAAAAAATCATACCTCAAAGAAAAATAAAAACAAATGGTTGCTGCTAACACTCGGGCGATAGCGGAAGGGAAAGGGGGTTAGAAAGGGACGGAACCGGGATACGTCTATCTATCCTACTCTAACAATATTAAATGCGAACCAATAACGTAACACAAAGCCGTGCCTGTATATTATAAAATTAATAAAATATATCGTAAGTAGAAAAACACTTTCACTGCAACTCACTCTGAACAAATAATATCTCTTTTTTTACAACCTAAATACCTTAAAGATATGTGTAATTATAACTATTCTATGTTGTAAAAAAAAAATAAAGTATAAAAAAAAAAAAAACGTGAAAAGGTCTTTACTGCTACTATTTTTGAAATAGTACAATAAAGATCTTGGACGCCCAGTTGCCTAATAATAAGAATAATTGTGTATAAAAAAATAGCGAGATTTTACGAGATTCACCTTTACACAACCAGATGCCAAATCAGTGTTGCCACTATTTAGATATATATAAAAAGGTTCATTGAAAATACAACATGTAAAAATTGCAGTAAGTTCTTCCACAGAGCTCTGAGCTCATAAAACATAATTGCATCCAAAAACATTACCATTCACCTGGGACAGCCAAAACAAATAAATAACTTTATATCACCAAATATTGTGCTATTTATGTTAATGTGACAACACTTCAACAATTTATCGGGCGATTTCACTGTAAACTGTCGACCAATCGGCTCGCAGAATGAAGTCTCTACGACGAATGATTAGTGACGTTAATTTTAGTCAAAGTCCGAATGTGATGCAATGGCACTACGTTTAACGTTGTAGCAGAAACACGAATGATTCACGACAATAAGGGATCACTACGAGAACTGGATTGACATAGAAACAAATCGTTCATTTGGTACAACAACGACGTAAATGTATTAGTAAAACATTTTTTTACATTGTTAGCCGTCCTATGCCGCGGTGGTGGTGTCGCCACGTGGCGTAAGGTCTGCGGGCCCCGAGGAACCCCTCCTTGCTGGGGCACTTCCCTCAGTGGTTACACTGTACACCGGTGTTGTTGGCTGTCGCTAGGCAGTGGTGCAGCCTATCCACACAATAGCATTTACGTTGATGTTGCACCAAAAGAGCGAAATGTCAATCGTACGTTGTCGAGCGCACGAGCGTGCTACGACATTAGGGGCTCAGAACGTGTTCATTATGAGGGCTGTTTGGGTTACTGTGGGGTAGGCGGGGGGTTGGGGGTTAGGTGGGGTCTAGACGAGCGTGGCGAAGGCCTGCGAGGCGGAGTCGGGCTGCGCGGGCGGGCGTCGCTTGCGGCCGTACTGGCCGATGAACGAGCCGTCCTCGTTCATGCCCGCTGGGTGAACAACCATGCATATAGCAGATGCAACTCGTTACGCGCATGCACAAAACACACGTCAAGTAGAAAAGCGTAAATGTACTCGAAATCACACAGTTATATTTAATATCTAGAGCCATCAACACTTTATTGTCTCTCTGCCGGGCACCTGTATCCTCTCACAGAGAAAAGGTTCTAACACTAGACTCTACCAAGCTGTCCAAGTGTTAATTGAAAGATTTGAAGTTTTTGAAAAGTTTTTATAGGAACCCTCGACTGTATAGGTTTACTTAGGATGTTTATCTTCACTGTAATTAATATTTTTCTTTAACGCCTGTTTACTAAAAATCCACATAACAGCACAAGCAGCAGCTTGTGCTGTTTTTTTCTGTTTTTCATTTACTGAGACTTAGTAAACAATTACCGAATTATATTGTGGCATTTCTACTTGATATATGTTCTGTGGTGACATGCATAAAAATAACATGGCCGGTACATCGAATAATAATAATGCGTTAAAATGTAAATAACAATAAATTAAATTTAAATGTTCACGCATATTGGTAAAATGTAACAGCCATGTTCTAAAAAACAAAAGAACAAAGCTTAAAAATGTCTATTTGGAAAAAACTATTAAAAGAGCTTTGTAATGGACATGAAATTAATTGAAAAATCAATAAAAAAAACAAAGAACAACAGATGACATGCAAATGAATATCAATCAAAATCAAAGCAAAATGTATTTCAAAAAGGAGAATTTATTCACTTGAAGGGTTAGAAAGGGTCATTTAGATTTAGACTTACCGGTTTCGCCTTCGCCATACTCAGCCATGGAATCGGTGTCGCTCTCGGGGCCCGGTTTAGTGCCACTGCTCATAGAGTGACGTGATTTGTTGTCCAGCCTGAAAATTCATTTGTATGAAAATTAGATTGATTGAAGTACACATTATTAATGCTAAACTTATTGTGATCATAATTTACTTTACATCACTATATACGTGGACAGTATAATTAGTTGTAGAGGTAGTCGTTTTTCAGTCGTTTTAAAAATTTTCAATAACGTTCGTTGACAGCCACACCATGCATGTACTTGTTGAATATATTATAGATTACGTATGTTTTGTTCGTTGGTAGGTACTTACTTATGTACTATATGTACTTATGTACTATACTACTATTAGGTTAGTTTATATGTTTGCGTGCGTAGGTGTATTTCTTTGTATCATTGTTTGTGTGTGTCTTTCCTTATACGGTTTCGCGCGCGTTAATAGTCAATTATCTTTTGTGCTTAGTGTGTATGTGTATATGTGCGAGCGTTTCTATTCATACTCACATATGTTTGACTGGGGGTGTGTTTATAATTATGTGTATGTGGACATTGAGCGCGTGTTTGCATGTTCGTGTTCGTGCGCGCGGCGCGCGTGTACGGTCGGGCGCGTGTACCGCATGCGTTTACATACGGGTGCGCGCAGTTTATATGTGTTCCTGTGTATACATTTGTGTGCGTCTTCGCATGCACGCGCATATGTTTGTGGACGTGTGTGTCGGCAGTGTGCGGACGTGCAGTGTGTCGGCGTACGTACGGGTGCGTGTACTCGTGGAAGCCGGCGTCGGGGTAGTCGCGGCGGCCGTGCGCCAGCTCGCGGTCGTGCACGTCGTACTTGCCGCCGCGGTTGCGGCGCGCCACGCACACCAGCACCAGCACCAGCAGCAGGAAGGCCAGCGCCACCATCACGCCGATGAACCAGCCCGCCGTCGCCATGCCCTCGTCGCGCATTATCATCGGCGCGTCTGCACGATCACATTTGTCCCATTTATACACGAATAGGTAGTTTAATAGGAGATGCCAAGTTTAAAATTTGCTCACACACACATTGTAATAAATAAAAGGGATATATAAAGACTTCCCTCCACTTTAAATTGTACAAATTATGGAAACGAAACAAATTATGGAATAACATCACTAACTTAATGTGGTATGTAAAAAAAATTACAAGCACTATTGGTTAATGTTCATTTTTAATTATTTTTTTTTATAAAAAGTTTATTAATGATAATGTTACTTACCAATAGTAGTGTTTACGTCCTTAATTTCACTTGTACTATAATACTCTCCGTCATGCGCGGTCACCTTCACCTCGTACACCTGGCTCGGTTCCAGCCCGGTCAAGATAACATAGTCGTCCTCAGTCACCTCGTTGCTCCTCAACCAATCGGGATGGCCCTTCAGCCTGTACCAAGCGACAAAGTGGGTACCCGCGTGCCCATCCAAGGACGGAATCCAACGGACTAGAATATGTGCAGTGCCCTCCTTAGCCGGCAGGGTACTGGTTTCGAACAGCGGTATATCAGGAACAGAATTGACTACCGCTTTCGTTGTTTGCTCCACGTAATACTTGTCGCCCTCGCCCGCCTTAGTCTTCGCCCGAATCTCAATCCTATACTTCGTGTTGGGCTCGAGGCCGGCCAACTTTGCGCGATCGAACTTCGGATCTATTTCCTTTTTCCTCTCCTGCAACGGCCCTAAGTCCGTGCCGGTCACCTTCTGGTAGTAGATCTTGTAGCCAGTCAGGATTCCGTTTTCATCGACCGGCTTGTCCCATTTGAGAAGCATCGCCGATGATCCGATCGGGTACGCTTCGAATGACTTGACCGTTCCAGGCTTGCCTTCGGGAGTGACGAAGCTTAGTGTCTCACTGGGAGGTCCGTTATACCTTCCGTTGTATACTAAGATCTTGGCGTTGTTCTTTTTGAATGGCTTGAACTTAGATACCAAAGCGCTAGATGCGTCCGCCTTTACGAGAATTTCCTTGATCCTGTCCTCTTCCCCATCAGTCCAGGTTTGTATCTTATAGCCTTTGAAGTGTCCTCGAACTGATTCGGCTGGTACTGGGTTCCAGCTAAGGAGAGCTGTGGTGCCAGTAGTGACCTGCACAAGGGTGAAGTTAGTGGGTGCCTGTAACGGCGTGTCTTCCCCGGACCAGCCGAGAACTTCAACTGGAGCTACATTGGATGTACCTTTGGAGTTCACTGCTACCACCTGTAAAAATAAATAGTACATGTAAGTATCCTTACGCCAACAATCAGGTTTCCCTGAGCCCATAGACGTTGCAAATCAAAGCGTGGAGTGCGCACTGCAATGTATGGACAAAAACATACACATTGATTGTTTTGAGGAAACAAGATAAACTCGTACTAAGGGTACAGATGCTAAATGGTTGGTCACTTCAGTCCATGGATATTTGTAACCAACTTCAAATAGAACTGAAGTCTTAATAGAAGTCGGGCACAAATACGTTATACAAATACGTTACGGGTAAAACTACTGGAATTATTTTAAGGGACTGAAATTATTGGCACTCACGATACATGAGAAAATCCTACTGTAGGGCTATGAGTCCTATGTCATGGGTGCCATGAACACACACAAAGACGAATACACAAACATCCAGACCCAGAAAAGAAACCTAAATTCATCATACAGATATCTGTCTGGCCAGGGATCGAACCTGGAACCCACTGCGTGTCACACCGGTATGGTGACCGCTCCGTCACGCGAGTCGTTAAACAATAACGGGGCACGCACATGTATCGCAAATCATCGACATACAACAAATATAGGGCAGTGGTTGAAATCTGTATTGAATTTTTTTTTTCGAATTTTTTAAAAGAAAATTGTCACCTTTATGTTCATATTAAGTAAAACAACATAACCTATAAACATTCGTAGAAATGCATCTTGCTAATCGACAACAGTAATACATTGGTTTCTCATACAAGTGGCGTGCGCCTCTCACAGTCTAATTCACACGCATCCCGAGACGCAACGATTATGTCCGCGGATCGATCACATCCGCGTACAGTGCGATGAACGCGAATGAATAATACATAGCGCGGTTAATAGCGCACAAAACAAAATCCGTTTCATACCAAATATTGTTTTATCTCCTACGTTTTAGCAAGGAATGTACCCAAACCATGTAAGGTAACCGACATTTTGTCAACGAGATATAGTAATTTTCAAAATCTATACTAATATACTAACAATATTATAAAGCAGTAGAGTTTGTTTGGTTGAACGCGCTAATTTCAGGAAATACTGGTTCGAATTGAAAAAAAAATTTGTGCTGAATAGTAAATTTATCGAGGAAGGCTTTAGGCTATATAATAATATGCTATGTTTGTTTGTTTTTTAATTTATTGTTCTCTAATAAACGCAAGTGAAACTGCGTGGCACAGCTAGTAAGCTATAAAAATTCAATATGGCTAATAGTACAAATATACCACATATAGCATTTTATGGACAAAACATGACAAGTTACAAACATGACATAACATGACAAAAATATAACTATTTAATTAAATCTATACTTCTTATAGGTTTTGAAGTGACATGCTTGTTTTTAAATTAATGTAAAGACGCGTTCGTAAAATTTAAATTTTGAATTGATGGATTTATTTTTGATTTTGTTGTCGAAAATATAGTATTTTGGCGTTGTTTGTTCAATAGTATATCGTACGACGACCCTAAATATAGTACAATGCTATATATTATAGTACGGTTGGAAACTCTACATTTAACCAATTTTTGACAAGTTTCGACCGTAGTATTTTGAAAACCCGCCCGTGGTTTGGGCACATTTCCTTGTCCAATTTTGTCAAGCGACGAAAATAAGTAGAGAGTATTACTGATATGAAATATATGTATGTCGCAGTTGAGTAAATCATCTTAATTACGTATATGTCTTGCCTCGAATCTAAAAAATCGATAGCTCTTCCACAAAATTATGTCACTTCACACTTACTGATAATAATCAGCAGTTACATAGATACACGCCATCACCAAGAATATTCCTAGACATATTGCTGAATCACATGTGACATGTGTACGCTTAATATTAAACTTATTATTATTAACAAACTTCCCGAAACAAAGTAATATACATATACGAATGGGTTATTCGTATATCTATATATATTTTTTATTTAGAGCCGTTACATGAATGAATAAATATGTTAACGTTAAGGACGATGAATGTCAGCATAAAGTTGGCATACGTAAATATACACACAAGTGTAACATTTTAATAGATAAAATAAACACTCAGAAATACATAAATAAAAGATACATCAGCGAAAAAAGATAATGCTTTATCGTTACTACCCGACTGCGTCAGAGGGAGGGTAATGTTTTTCGAGCGTATGTATGTTTGTATGTATGTATGTCCATTTCTTTGGCACGCGCTACAGCCCACACGGCTTGACGTATTGTGACGTATGACATATCAAAAAGGCGGGGAGGGACGATTTTTTTTTACTTTGTTATACTTGATTATTTTGACATAAACTCATATAAGCGCCAAAATTAAATATATACGACCAAAAACTTCGTTCAAAGTAATCCGGTTTTTTGTTTTAATGTTTGTAACGATGTTACTAGTTTTACGTTATAAGTATCATTATGTAGACCCCTTCCCTAAAAGTAACAGATAATCCATTAATCATTTTGGCCTTTCTCCTTTAAACTATTCTAGAACAACGCTGATTCCCTTAGAGGACTTGACATGAGGTCAGAGAAAACCTCACTGCGCCCGTTTCTTGCAACCACTTAACTAGAATATTCTTAATGTCATAAAGTTCAAGAAAGCTGCGAACAACGTGAGACTAGAATAATAAGTAGGCAACACGTGTATAAAAGATCTCAATATATTACCCAGAAATTGTCCTTAAGAATGAAATATTTCGGGAGAATAAATAGTTATGAATTTCTTATAACGTACAACTTTTTCTCAAATATATGAAGATTCAACGGATACATCATACGTACCGATAAATAAGTGGGACAAATTGCGCACATCAACACACTTACACTATCAGTATACCCATTTCCACATCAACACTGAACAGAACGATATTTGCCAGAAAAATCGCATACTGATATACATATTTTGCGCATCTGTTATCCATTGATATCGCACATTTCTGTGAAAAGATAACATGCATCACAAAATCAATATATCAAATGGAATTTCTGAAAACAGCCGTGCAATATGCAACATAACATAAACTTTACAAAAGATCAAAGAAATTGTAACAGTATAAGATATTGAAAGAAACGAACAAGCGGCATTAAATTAAATATATTTCTTATTTAAACAATGCATATTTCTAGTCTGAAAACCGGAACGCATCTGTGGAAATCTGCCAACGATTTTTGAAGCACTACAAGGTACGCGTTGTCAATAACTAGAGGCAAGAATTACTCGAATGAACTATAATTCTTCCACTAAAAACTTCCACTTGTCAAAGAGCACGTGACGTGATTGATAGCCAATACTTATTGAACCAACATTTAATGGATACTGATTATGTTGATGTAGCAGTGATAGCCTAATGGTTGAAACTCGGCTTTTCAATCGAGAGTCCGAGGTCCGAATCCCAGGTATGCACTACTGATTTTTCTAAAATGATATACGTATTAGAATTTAATTATCACTGTTTTACGGTAAAGGGAAACATCGTGAGGAAACTTGCACATTTAAGAGTTCTCTAAAAAAGAGTTCTCAAAGGTGTTTGAAAGTCTACCAATTCGCACTTGGCCAGCGCGGTGGACTACGGCCTAAACCGCTCTCATTCTGAGAGACGACCCGTGCTCAGCAGTTTGACAATAATGGGTTGACGATGATTATGTTAAATGGAAATGGATAGAATTTATTATAGTCCATTCAAATTGGTACGTGCATAGTGTTTCAGCTCAGTCTGCAAATAGGAACTAGGCCACACGTACTTAAATCGATGTTCTAAAGTAGGAACTAGACACATAAGGTTACGTCAATACGGCACGGCTAACCGCACCAATTCTGCAGGTATGCCGAAAAGAAAATTTACAAGCCTTTAGTATATTCGACCAACTCATAAAAAGTTTCTTTTTACCCGACTGCGTCAGACGGAGGGTAATGTTTTTCGAGCGTATGTATGTATTGTGTTTGTTCGTATGTATGTCCATTTCTTTGGCACGCGCTAAAGCCCAAATGGATTGACGGATCGTGACGTATCACATATTATTAGAATCGTCTCAGTGTGGAAAGTGACATAGGCGATATGATTTTCAAAAATGGCGCCTGGAAATTGGGGGAAAAGGGGAGAGAACGAACAACTTTTTTACTATCACGACAATATGGGTATCAAATGAAAGCTTATAAATAGACCATTTTAAAAATATATATATACTATAATACTTTTGCTTAACTATTTTGACAAAAACTCAGATAAAGCGTTAAATTAAATATATCATTATGAACAAAAAAAACGTTTAAAGCCGTCGGGTTTTTTGCTTTAATGTTTTTAACAATGTTAGTAGTATATCAACAAGTTCTAAGTTGAGAACGTCATTAACATAGTTGAAGTTAAGTAAATACGCATTTTTTAGAATAACTGAAACTACTTTATATTTCGCTCAAATATAAATGGGACGGCATGACAAGCAAACGAACAAATCAACGATCGAGTATATAAATTCAAAATCGATACACATAGTAATACATTATTAGGAAATACAAATTAAAAGAAGAAAGCAGAAGTGTAACTTAATTATCATAAATAATAAAAAAGAGCATGAGCATAATATAATCGACGAGCAGACCCGTGCCTACTTCGTTGGACATTAAAAAAAACAGTAGCAGTCGTGGGACTGCCGATAGAAGTGAAAACGGAACTATTAAGGTGAGAGTAATTAAAACTATATAAATAAACAGTAATCCTTCAATTAAATAATTACAATAATAGTCAAATTAAAAATT
>DWND01000062.1:0-14153 GCA_018250195.1 Cecropterus albociliatus | reverse complement strand
TAACGCGTAACGCGTACAATGTGAGCTATACAAACTATTCTACAGCTCACACTAAACGTGAAACGGGACCATTGTATAAATGTATCTGATATGAATATAGAACAAATATAGGTCGACCGGGTTTGTATAACGGAGTAGTAGGCTAAACAGTTCTTGCATTTATGTGGAAGAATGTAGGTGCTGGTTGACTTACATAATTCTTTAATATTTTTTTCGCGTGTGATAGTGGTCACAATTAGCATAGCATTCTTTTCCTGATGCTATAGAAAGAGTCTAAGAAATCCAAACAAAGAGATGGGTACCAGCATCTCTCAATGAACTTTTAAATATACTGCGGTCACCAACACGCACAGCCAAGTGAGGTGACTAATGGCAGCTGCAGCAATACCCTGCAGTCTTGAGAAGATATATAAACCGGAAAAAGAGGCAGAAAGTTAAATTAGGATATTATAGAATTGTCTTAAGTCCTCGGTAACTTCTAATATCAGCGGCAGGGCGAACATTTATTCGAAGGTGGTATCGGATTTCGTCTACAAGTCCCGTGTTAACAAAGTTATGATGATCATTCGATGTGCCGATGTGTTGAAGGTTGGCATTGGCTATTGCAACTTTTGAGGTTACTTGCCGGCTAATTTTATCAAAAAGAGGGTTTCTTCACGATGCCTTCTTCTTTAACTACAAAGTATGTGGACCTCCATGAGTTCCAATGGTACTATCAAAACGATATGGAGTTCAAACTGGTAGACAAGCGACATAATTATATTTAATGATTTCTCTTTGATCGACATGTTCAAGACAGGAAGCGTCGGCAACGAAAGCTATCGCCGTTAAATGTAGTTTAGAATATGTTTGAAAGGCGTTTTAAAAATATTGTACTTAAAGATTGGCGCTTGTAAAATGTGTTCAATTTGTAAAGCATATTATGTTTCTGATTCGTCAACAATATTAATAGATGGGTGATAAATAATAGAATAATTTTCATTGTTTGAATTTAAATAGACCTATTAAAAATCCGTGAATTTAAGTTTAAACATCAATTTTAGATATATTAAATATACGTAATAATAAAGTATTATAGATATCTTAAGTAGTAAATAAGTTGTTATATGAACAATTAATCACAACGTGCTTAATTCTTCATATAACAACTTACAACATAAACAACGTGCAGATATATTTCATGTTTAGGTTTATATATCACAATCTGCAATCAAAACGACAAGCTAAAACATTATATTTTTATTTCACATGATATAAGCAGCTAAAATACCAGGTGCATAAAAACAAGCGCTTCCAGCTGATAAATGTTCCAGCTTTGTTTACGTTTTGTACGCGGCGGTATAATTCGCACGAACAGAGCCCGGGAATAAGCGGGTTATTACGCGATAAACATGCGGGTAATTTACGGTAAATATGCTGGTAATTTAAGGTAAATATGCGGTAAACGTCAGAAGTTATGAAACTGTACTTATGCTTGCAATGTCGTTAACAAAATTTACCAAAAGCAAATTAATTGTGAATAATTAAGTCTAATCATATTTCACTGCGTTAAATGCGACGTAATTGCAAAAATACTGCTATTGTCTATATAATAATTATCCTATCTGACCATAAATTATAGACCTGCCAAAAAGTTAAATCAGCTTGAAAGCACATAGAGCCGATTATAGTTTGTGTAAATTTTTTCTATTTTTTTTTGATAGTGACTGCGTGAGACATAGTGTAAACATGGCTCGCGCTACGAACGTTTTGGGGCCGGTAAAGTAACGCCTGTCAAATTGCGTCCCTGAAAGCTAGCTAACGAACCTCATTTTAGATTAGGGACACAAGGACGTGCCTCCGTGCCCACACATAGGAACATGTGTAACGTTAGCAATATCCGAACATCTTATACATTTCAGCAACATACTTCTTTGTGAAAGGTACAACTTTCTGATGTCTACAGTGTATGTACGTGATTCCTGTGTCAAGTGGAAAAAACAAAAAGAACGTTGGCTTATTAATGCTAAAGCACGCACAAAGTATAGAGTGGTAAATTGGTAAAGCGTAGTTAAAAAGAAAAATAGCATAAGAAGAACAAGACAATTCCAACTTCTGCAAGCCATACGTCTTAATTTCATAATGGTAAAAAAATAAAATAAAATATCTTCCAATTAACTTGACTAAAACGATAATAATGAATAATGGAATTAATTGGCACTGGTCTGTTTTCGTTTCGAGGATAACAAATAGCGAAGCGCTGGAATTAACCAATCATGCTATTTGGCAATCGGTGGGCAAACTCAAATGCGTTGGCGGGCCACCTGGTGGCCCGCAGCCCTGGGGTTGGACAGCTTTACTTAAATTCATCTATTATGAGCTAGACTGCGTTGGTTTGCTTTTTAATCTCGATGTAATACAAATAAGCAAATTTCGTTGAACAACTTAGAGATTGTGTTAAAATATTCAAACGAAATCTTGGAATCCCAATTACAATAAGCGAAGAAAGTTAGCGTCGACGCGCTAACATCAAGCGTAACTTTGTTCAATATCAAATTATAACGAAGAGTCATGGAACTGGATACTGGAAAGGTTGTTTGGGAACACTGTATTACATACAGTGTGGTACATTCATGGTATGTTTCGGTTCCGGATTCGATCCCCGGCCAGAGAGGCATCTGAATGATGAGATTAGATTTCTGTTTTGGGTCTGGGTGTTTGTGTATTCGTCTTTGTGTGTCCATGGCACCCACGACACAAGAGAAAATCTACTATGGGGCTATGAGTGTAGAAAGCGTTTTATTTAAAGATCTCCTCAGACGATCGGACATACATTTTTTTAATGGATTCTCATTTTTACCCTATTTCGTGAGGTTAACGTTTTTCGAGCGTGTACGTCCATTTCTCTGGCTCATTTTACAACCTAAACAAACGACTTCACGGATTTTTAACATATACCGAATATATATAACAAATGTTGCTGGATTCGCCTGAATTAGTAAATTCGTAAATATGGCACTTGCAATTAAAAGTTCGAGTTGAACTTGGCCACCAAGGGTTCCGTACACATGAGATAACAAACTTAAATTGCGCTTCGATCTTAATATTTAAAATAATCTTGAATTTATTGTATCAACCACAAATAACAAGTTTGCAACCGTAAATTCGCGTTTTCAGATTCTTGCCTTGTTTTTTTTAATTTCTCCAGATACTTCAAAATTATGTACAGTTAGCTATATAAATCCTCCGTGTTATCCAGGAAGACGTATCTTATGATTATTGTTCGTAGGTAACTAATAAACGCGAATACTAATATTTTACACCAAACAACTACGTGACAGAACGTACGTGGAACACTGGTTCTGTGAAGTTATAATATTCCCTCGGGAAATTAAGAACATTCGTAAATAACGCGTTGTTTGCCAATATGTGAACATAATGTGAACATAAAATGTTACCAAGTCTTACGGTAATTTCTTACGTAAGAATCTTAATGAAATAAAACATTAGAGAATCATTTTGGAAACTAAATAAACTTTGATGTGTATTGATAACGATTCCTTTCTAAAAAATAATGAAATCGATATTTTTTTACAACCGAAACAAGAATAATCCTTTAAGTAAAAAATGTAACAAACAACAATAAAAAACAATAAAAAATGACTTAAAATTCACATTAAAAAGGTAAAACATATTTTTGTCATATTTTTGATATGCACAACAGACATCCACATGCACACACACACATACATTCACAAACACACAAACACATACATCCACGCGCGCGGATCTCAGATCCCAGAAGAAACTTCAGCGGCCGGCGATTCTCCTGTCCCGCCTAACACCTCAGGGATTATGGGAGCGGCAGATAACAGCGTTACTCGAATCACTAATTCCGAGTCAGCAAGGCTGAGTCGATTCCTTTTGCTAAGTGTCTATTGTAAATTTAAATGTATCTACTATCTGTGTAATTTAAGCTGTTCTGGCAATAAACCTTTTTTTGAATTATTATTATTATTTTGCAAGTATTGCTTATTCTCAGCTAAAGCAGTCTTTATGGAGGAGCTATGGATTACCTAAGTGAAATTTTATGAACCTACTTCCTTTTCATCTATTTGCATGAACTTTCTCACAATTCGGCAAGTATTTTATATGGCTGCTTTTTGTAAAGGTATATATAGACAGTGTTTTAAACCGATGAGTTTTAGGTTTTGATGGAGATGGTAAGGTATCACCCCGGTTGTAGAAAGGACAATTGGAACTACATAAACTTTATTTTGCTTCCAGATTCTACCCACTTCTTCTTTTAGATCTACATATTTGTTTATTTTTTCAACTATTGTCTTTTGAATGTTATGAGTATTTGGGACTGCAATATCTATCAGGTAAGTGATTTTATTTAATTTATTTCTTCTAGTTCTAGTTCTATCGGAACGTATCGCGCGATATTATTATTATTATGATTGGTAATTAATTCATCTTAAGCCGCGATGAGTTTTACACATGAAGTCAATATACTTATATTGACTTCATAGTAGTCAAAGCAATCCGTTTATTTTATTACCACTCATATCTTATAATGGTGTTAGTCCCTTTATCTCATTCATTCTGTTTCATACTTATAAAGTTGCGTTTGACTAATATTGACATCTACAATATTAATCTCTATGAGTGCTCTAGACTGTTGTTATCTGAAGTTAAACATATGTATTTGTTTGGTGTTAATCTATTAGAGATGTATCTGCCATAACTACTGTTATACCGGAGGCGTGTTGTGATCTTGTGGAGTTGTTGTCTTGCTACCTGTAAGTTATCATCTACCTATTTAGCTTTTTTCTAACAGCAATAATTTTACTCGTACTTTAAAATGTTTGTAGACAATTTCGCTGCTGCAATTTAGTACGTTCTGCTATGAGTTCTGAAATGATTTATTGCCCACATTTATATACTGTATATCGTGTTCACCTAATGTTTGTGTGGTAATGAAAGTCAGCCATAGATATTCGAAAAAATCCACATAAAATCCCAGTTATTTTATTGATAATGCGATATTTCGTCAATAGACATTGACCATCCAAAAAAATGAAAGAAATAAAACAAAATCACAGCACTTTTTTTATCTGCCTATTTAATGATAGAAATATACTATTTTTTGGTAATT
Organism: Cecropterus albociliatus; assembly: GCA_018250195.1. Classification (NCBI taxonomy): domain Eukaryota; kingdom Metazoa; phylum Arthropoda; class Insecta; order Lepidoptera; family Hesperiidae; genus Cecropterus; species Cecropterus albociliatus. Next base: position 9,013 of record DWND01000062.1, on the reverse strand, counting down.
TGAGTGTTTTTATCAAAGGGTCCAGTATTAATCTGCATGGCGCGGCAGCCGGAAAAGAGTTTCGGGTTCGTTCATCGGTTAATAGGTTCTTTACTTATCACAAAATTTTGAATTCTTATTTTGCGTTTGGCAAAAAAATAATTCAAAATTTTGTGATAAGTGTAGTTTGGGGGTGTATCTATTTCTATGAATATAGAAATATTGTTATATTATTCATTTATTTATATTTGTACATAACATTTGACACACAAGTGAAACACGATTTAAAGATGAGTAATGAGAATATCGTCGAATATAATTTCTATTAAGTGACATGGTACAACAAGTGACAACTAAGCTGGTATTGTGTATAAATTGATTACTGATAAGAAAACATTAAACTCGTTTTTAGAAGTACTGTACTAATTAAATAAATAAATAATTATCGCAAGAAAACAAGATAATCCATCGAACAAGTTTTCTTGAAGCATTTTGCAAGAACTATTAGTACCTTAGCAACGTTTTTTTTTTTAATGAAATATAAATATTACATGTATATCTTAAAAGTAAACGTGCCTGTGCATGTGTGTTTATTTTTCTTATCTAACGGAATGATGAACATTGTCATTTTGGGACACAATAGATTTTGAATGTTTGAGACACATAGTGTTGCAATCGTTGGTCTGATATATCATTACATTCTTACGTTCGGTTAATCGAAGTGCAGTAAATTTGAATTAAGGGGTCGAACTTCAACCAACGCAACATTTTTAGAGAATTGCTGATCTTGCATAACTGAAATATACACCATGTCGCTATTTTTGATCGGATTGTTGGTAAGTGGAGAAATGTACTTATGTTTGGCGTGGCGGTGGCGCCTCCCCGGTAGAACCATAATCGTTCTTCAATTGTGGAATCTACTAATTTGCCGTCCCTGAAATATGAAAAAACACTCCCAAAATTCGCCAACCTAGTCAGCTTGCCCGCATACCAGAAAAATCTGAGGCACCCACGAGGACTGCCTCAGTCCTGATGGCTACCGGAGTGGAGCAGTGAAAACTTAAACTATATGTAGTATATATTTTAATGAGCAATTCTTGTGTGTGTATTTATTAGAGGGTAACGCTGGATAAAAAAAGTAAAAAACTCTTTCTGCTCGATACTAGATGGATGCTATGATTTCTTTTTGTTTTTGTTTTAAAGGTGGTAGAACCATTGTAGTTCGACCGGGGAGATACCACCGCCACACCTATTTCTGGCCTGAAGCAGTTCTTGCGTTTCGTTGGAAGGATGTGGTTGGAAAGGTGTGAATGAAAAGCTTTGCTGAAGCTTTTCATTAACGAACGTGTGCATATTTGATAGTATCACGCCGTCCGCGTCAACTATAATTTTTCTACTCTTCAATAAGATAATCAACCATCGTTCAACCAGGCTCGGTCAACCAGGTGCTTAATAATAAAGAATCCAAAGTAAACTATGTCATTCTCTGCCACCTACCACCAATATCATTACAAGTCCACCTCTACAACCACCAACAACGCCAACATCACATCTACCACGACTACTATCTTCTCCATCAGCCCCGATTCCAACACCACCATCATCACCGCTGATCACCACCACTGATCGCTGCATCATCGCCTCCACAATCGATTCCGATAGGGTTGCCAGCCATACTATAGTGTATAGTGTTGTACTATATTTCGGGTCTACGTACTTTATACTATTGAACAAAAAACGCAAAAATACTATATTTTCGACACCGAGATCTAAAAACTGATGCTAAGTGTTACGAACAATAAATCATTATGTATCAAAGTACACTAATGAAATATTTGGAACTGGAACTAGTTACTTTCGCCTCGGACAAATAATGAAATGGTTCAAAAAATATATTATTTCGCAGTAGGTAGATAAGTGCGTAAAAAGGCGTACCGACTGTGTAGGTACTATGTTAGATGCTACAAAAACATTACTTGTGCCCGTAGTACGAGTTCATTAATTTTTCTCAAAACAATCATTGTCTACGTTTAACTCATTCATTGCAAGTTTACTTTTTCGTTTTGATGTACAATATATGAAATCCTTGACAATGTTTTGAGTAATAGATTCGTACTAAGGGCATTGTCTAAATTTCATTTCTTTAACATTTATAATATCATTTGGTATTTTAGTACCAACGCTGTTCCCGATAAAATATTTATCCCCTTTCCATCCACCACTGACGTCTGGAATGGTAGTCTGCACACTCCTTTAAAAGAGTACACGAGAATTCAGATTTCGAGCATGGTTTCTTTGGACTAATTTCCTATATCGTTTAATCAAAGTGATAATAACACATTATATTTATTATGATTCAAATCACTTTTGGTGACGGAAATATCATTTTGTAATTATAACGTATTTTTGATTGATATATTCTGATTGTTACATAATTTTGACGTTTCGCAATTTTTTAACTAATCTGAATAATGAAAACAAAAATATAATTATATTAAATTAGTGGAATTAAACATAAATGAGGAAAAACATAAATTATTTAATCTGATAGCGATTCTGACGGTATTTTCCAAGCGTAAATCAGATATAGTTTTTACCGAATTTTGAGAACTAAAAACGGTTAAATACTTTTTTTTAGGTTCATCGTAATCTGACTTATTTTCGTTTTTGATAAAATGAATCGCCTCTAAATATTTCGATAATTATACGATAGAGTATATGGTGCTGTGTTCTTTTGTCGTCAACCCATTATTGTCCCACTGCTGGACACGGGTCCCTCTCAGATTGAGTGAGTTTCAGGCCATAGTCTACGGCGCTGGCAAAGTGCAAATTCGTAGACTTCACACACCTTTGGGAACTTTTTTTTAACGAACTCTCAGGTGTAGGTTTCCTCACGATGTTTTACTTCACCGTTTTTTGAGTAGTATACTGTAATAAAGAGAGAGCTGTAGGAGGTGGTATATCCTCAGGGGTGTATCCTCATGGGTAGCAAATAAAAAGATGTATTTGATCAACTTCAAGTTCAACCCTAATCCTTCTGGTGTTTACTGATGTCCATGGAAAGCTAGACAGTTATCGTCATAAGATCTCCACACATATATTATAAAATATATGTGTGGAGATCTTTTAGCATTATTTATTGACACTTTTTTTATAAACATGTCACGTGCACACGTGACCTTACCATTATCAAACTAGGATCATATACTGCTGTTAACCGCTTTTTGCGCATTATATCCATGGTAATCTATTTAATGATAAAAGTAATCAAATGCGGACTTTATTGTGCTTTTATTATTGGTATAAAAAGATACGTTATCTTCATATTTTATGTAGAAAATTATACAATATATTTTTAATAATGGAAGAGGATATTTAAAAAAATAATAGAAATTACCGAAGTTTAATTATGCAGGTGAGCATAATTAAACTTCGGAATATTTTTAGTTAATTTTGTTTAGTAATACCAGGAACGATACAGGAATAATACAGTTTTTTGCCCAGGAATGGCCGGTGCCCTCATTACGAGTTAAAAAAAAATCTCAAATATATTGGCAAAATGAGCGACAACGCAAAACAATGGTCGTTCCGAGAAAACTGATTGATTTGATTTGATTTGATTTGATTGATTGATTGATTGTATGTGTCCCAGTCGTTTAGTGATATTTGCAACAATTAACGAGTTGCTAATGCAACGCCGGCTTAGTAGAAGACCTTTTAGTTATCTTTTTTTCCAAAAATTAAGAGCCACTGAGTCACAGGTCTTTCGCTAAGATATAGCATCTTCTTCTCTATATTTTCTTCGACAGAGAAGGAAATTGGTTCCGCATTTTGCTCGTGTGAAAACTATTTATAATAAAATTCGATAAATAACTTGAAAATTATCTTACACTCAGTAAAAACGAACTTACCAATATATTTATGCATAAGAAATAGTATTTATTGAGAAATCCTCGAGCGACAACGTTTCAACAAGTATTGACCCATGAGGAAAGGCAAAACAGACTACTATATAGTAACCAGTTACAAGTCACAGACGGAGTGGGATCTGATTTTAGTGATCGTCTAATCATCTCTAATCATGCCATATACATCACTTGCCAGGTGGTAGAACCAATGTAGTTCGACCGGGGAAGTACCACCGCTACACCTATTTCTAGCGTGAAGCAGTTTGTGCGTTTCGGTGGAAGGGTGTGGTTGCCGGCTCACTTTTATATGAGGCGACTATCTTAGTCTTCAGAAGTAGCAACGCATCTGTGATCAGTGATCTGATCTGTTTAGATTTAGTTCTGGGTTTGATTATAGGGTATTCCTATTTATATGCCAATAGTACCCACAGCACAGGAAGAAATCCTGGTCTGCGGCTATGAGTGTAGAGATGAGTGTAGAAAGCGTAAAAAAATAACTTGAATAAAATAAAATGTGGATTAAAAATCAGACGTCTGCCAGACATTTTGAACGGGTCCTTGTCGTAAGTCTAATTTATTGATACAAAAAATGTATTTGAATACATAAATATGTCTGACATCTATTATATACGATACTAATTGTTTATTTATTCAACTTTCTTGCACTTTGAAATAGATATTCGGCGGTTATCTTCCGTTCCTTATGTACTCGTGTATAAAGATAAATTTTGCAATTTATGTTAGTAATAATGCTTTCGAGCTGTCAACTAATTGATATATTATTTTGCACATAAATATTCGATGGACGACATTATATAAAGTTTAATACGCGGATGTAGAGTATCTATCTATTTGGGTTCTGCCCAAAGGTTACTACTCTACGTAAGTTTTTTATTAATATTTAAATCCGAGTATAGCCTAAGGGTCAAAGTTAAATGATCGTAAGACTAAAGTTGTCTACTTAATTTTATATATCAAATACATTTTATATAACTTCAATGTTACAATTTTTTAATTTACTGAGTTAACAAAATTCTTAAAAATACATGGCAGAACGTTTTGTTGTTCTACTTTTATTTGTGTTTTATAGTTTTTGTTGGTGAATTCATTATTATTTTTCATGAATTGATCCACATGACTTGTTATTTATATTCAGTTTTATGTCTCTGTGGGGATAGTTAATCTCTACATTAGGTTGATGCAAGATAGAAAGAAAAAGATAGAAAGAAAAAGAAGTTTATTCTTTATAAATTAGCGTTTTTATTATTTTATACCAAACTCCATTGCCTCCTGGGAAACTAAATCATGCATTACTTCTTCATTCTTATTGAAAATATGGTAATGAACCTTTCAATACCATAGTACTAAGACGTGACTCATGAGTATCACCGATCCATTACGACGTCCCGCATGGTGAAGCGGTCTCCATACCGGCCAGACACGCAGTGGGTTCCGGGTTCCACCAGACAGACATCTCAATGATGAATTTAGATTCTGTTCTGAGTCGGGGTGTTTGTGTATTTGCTTTTGTGTGTACCCATGGGACCCACGACACAGGAGGAAAATCCTGGTGTGTGGCTATGAGTGTAAAAAGCTTGATTTGTTAATTTATATTTATTATTTGCCGAGAAGGGTCAAATGGCTCATGAGTGTGTCTGGACTGAGTAATTCTTTCTCTTTCGGTTTATTATCTTTTGTAATTCATTTGAATATCTTTAAGATCGTTTACTGTTATTTTTCTCTTAGCGAAGATTAAGCGAGTCAACCGCTTCGGCAGGAAATAGTTGTTGATTAAAAACTTGATTAATGGTGTTCCCATGACATTCACCGGCATTACATTATATTGTTGTTTAATAGAATTAAAAAATCATATTAATTTTTAATGAGTTTAATTTAAATCGTTATATTGTGACCTAAACTATAATAGGTATCCCTACGAAAATTTAATAAAACCAAAATTTATAAAATACATATCAAATATGCTTTGGTTTATATTATAATGATTACATAATAGTATTTGTCCAAATAGTTATTATTTGGAAAAGTTATTATTCTCTGTCCAAGGTGATGGAATGAACACTAAATTGGGACGACTTACTATACGTGCTATAAGTATAGTAGAACACATCAACAGAATGAACGAAGGTCTTGACAAAACAAATCAAAAGTAAATACTTACTAAAAAATTTATAAAATCGTAGTTTAATATATTGTTGGTAAAATGTTATTAATTAAGACATAATGATTTTACATCGTAATTAGCGCAAGTTTTAATCAAGTGCCTGAGACATAGCGGTTGTTGAAATGTACTCATTAAAAATAAAGAATGTGTAATAAGGTTGGTACCAAATTGATCAAGTTAAAAATATGCCAAGATATATATCTTAGGATTTAAGTAGCAAATGAGTATGTAGTCCGTCTGATCGTAAGTAGTCACTGCTGTGGACATCTCTAAGCAACTTCATGTAGAACAGGGATTATCGGAAGACAATCACAACTGGTTTGTTACTCCTGACCATTAAGATGTTCCCCTCGTATAAAAGTGAACCGGCATCCACGCCCCTTCAAATATTGCAATTTCCTATTATGAAGGAAACCATGAACATTCATTCTACTCGAAAGAAAGTTACTGTCCTCAATGAACATCTGCAATTAGCTCCTAGTACACCCTTATACAGTTAATACTCCTAATACATTTAGGATATCCAACTGAAGTTGACCACATATGCGTTGCTAATTTCGAGGACTAAGTTTTAACTGATTTTTTAAGGCAGCCTTAACACACCTTTTTACAAATAACACAGCATTGTTTCATACTGCAGTAATAAGGTAGAAAACGGATGTAGCAGCGGTGGACTCAAACTACAAAAAAAAATCCTTATACCTTTATTCTAGTAGCTATTTATTATATTCAGTAGGTATTTAGATTTATTACACGTAATATGATACTCTCACCGACAGAATCGTAACTTTATATATCAAGATACTATGTTCTCTAAAATGTCGTAAACTTTTTACTAAATTGAGTCATTAAAAACTACTTTGCATGCGAAATGCATCATTACTGGGTAAATTCTGTATTAAGATGTTGTTAAGAATTCCTTTTTTTATATTTTTTAAAGTTTTACGACAACATAAACAATGGTTTTTATGTTTTGAAATTTCAAGGAAAATACGGTAATATATTTTAAACGGAATCGTATTAAAATATATGATTAGATTGTAATTTATAAATGCAAAAAGTTTGGTGCTAACAGTCTTTTACTTTAATTTAACACAAATCTACATCAAATGTAAGTAATCCAATTTTCATATGCTTTGGTTTATAATTTAAATCGAGTTTTTTACGAAGTTCTTATATTGACTGATACAAGCGATTTTACAAGTACAATAAAGTTTGTTTTAAAATATAACGTGAATAAAAGCAACATTATTCCTGGTATTACGTATAAATCGTATCCATATTAATATAAAGCACAGAATGTCTGTTGGACAGTAGACAAGAAAGAAGCAAGGACACATACCGGACCATCCGACGTGAAACTTGAGCAACCGTTACAAACACAACGCCATCGGCAGCTCATTCACTCACGAGATACGATGCTCAAATATACAAAGAAACGACCAAACGACGGAACTAAACAAACAAAGATATTGGACAAGAACACAGACTTCGCGTTAGATCAAGTAAGACATTCACCTCTGTGCGGTGCGCAGCGCGGACTGGCTGGCACTCGGCTCACGGAACCCGTTTCGTAGAAAAAACCTCTTCCCGCGTCGGCCATCATGCTGACCCTCTGCATATTTTCCCGCCCGATACTTATCATCGAGCTAGCGTTATCTTTGAACGAGTCTTCTAGCTTCTCTGGGACTAATTGTGCTTCTACATTGTCATTAACTATTTGATTGGCACGTGGTGCTTGCAATTCATTGGGTCCTCCATTGTGAATGTTTCCATTCGGTAGGTTTCTGGGTATTACGACCGGTATACGACCGTACACTGGCCCATTACTGTTAATGTATTTTTGAGTAGTTCCGATTATTCTCGGTTCGGGATTCGGCTGGTGATTGGCGAATGCGTTAACTTTTAGTATCTCGTTCGCTTGATGGAGTAGCTTCCTTTGTATGTTCTCTATTTCGGCTTTCGAAGCCTTGGAGTTCTCAGACAGTTCAGCTATGAGTTGGTTTACGTTAAAATTAGCCATTTTAATAGTCCCGTTAGTGTTTGAAGATGAGGCGTCGTTTGAAGCGTCGCACGAATTATTTTGCTCGCATTCTTCGGTGGCTTTGATCTTCATGGCGAGATTGCTGTCTGGCGGAGTGACTATTATCGCTGGGAGCTGTTTAAGGGCACCAGATTCCTTTGCTCTACCACGTTTCACTTTCCTCACAGTCCTGGCCATTACATTGTTACCGGCTGACTAATGATGATTACTTCGCACTCACTTTTTTAACATCCTTCATTTAAGTGTCCACTGGCCTATCCTGCAGCTAAAGTAATTTCATTCAAAAGATAAAAACAAAATAAAACTTAGTTGCTCCAATCAGCAGTCTTGTTTTATTGAGGCTTTTAAATTAGTTCTGTAATTGTTTTAAAATAAAACGAAGGTTAAGGAGCAAATTATAGAATAGGGCGCTATTTTATTTAATGCGCTTTAGTAGTTATCTTTACTGTTCTATGTAAATTAACTCTGCCAATTCCAAAGACCCAAGGGGTTGTATGTAGAGATAAAAAAAATGTGTGATAAAGAACTACCACTTTATGTAATGTTATATTCAACATTTCGTGTACGTGTTGTTAGGTTGTTGTATTTTTCTTGTTCATACTTCGAAATTTGACAGAAACGAAATATTCAATACCAAAACAAAGTTAAGATCGATACACACTATACATAATTCTCTACTCACAACTATGACTTTCGGTCGCAAGTCAACACTCCATTAATATATGACGATTGATAAACAAAAACTAAAGGAAATACTACTAAAACTATGTTACTTCTCGTCAACAGCACGTAGTATAAGCGGATTAACCCTGTCCAGTTAAGTATTTCAAGCAGTCGTTTAAATGTTTTTATATATATTTTTTATGATTGATTTAACGATATCCCTTAGCGGCAGTGGCC
>DWND01000061.1:0-14176 GCA_018250195.1 Cecropterus albociliatus | reverse complement strand
ACGGAACACAATCGGTGTCCATCGGGTGCGATGCCCCTGTCGGCCTCTGTCCAGATGAGCATTTAAGCTCACCGTGCCTTCAGGTGTGTACGACGGCATGTGACCACACATGCCATCGTCCTTCCGGGGGTCGCTTGGCTGGGCGGCTTGAGCTCCCACTCTTGCGGCTGGCAACCTCGCAAGCCCCTTTTAGTCGCCTCCTACGACAAGCAGGAAATACCGTAGCCCTATTCTGGTCCCGGAAATACAGCGACAAACCTACCAGTATACCTAACAATCCTATAAATGTACCGCTGAGTTTCAAGTTTCATTGATTGCAAACTGTAAACTGGGCTGATTAGACTTATCAACTATCTTCCGACTTGGAATGTTCTGTGCGACATCTGTATTTAGTTGGCTACACTTGCAAATTCGACGTTCAAGGAACTTTGTACTTGTATCTCAAATTGCAGAATTATACTGATTTGAATTACATTCGAGATGATTTTGGAATATCTTACAAAGTTCGTAGATTGTGGTTGCGCGACGCTAATTTACCGTGAAGGGGTTTGCGATGTTATTTTCCGGTTGATAGGGGGCGGTAAGGACGACATTATACAAGATACGACCCTTCTTTTTTTTGGGCAAAAATATACGAATTCATTCCTATTTAATTTCAGTCGTATTAAAGATGACGTGAGAATAGTGTTTATGATGGTAAAACCTTTTGTAGTTCGACACCAGAGTTACGATGGCCACACCTTAAAGGTGGTAGAATCAGTGTAGTTCCACCGGGGAGGTACCACCGCCACACCTATTTCGAACGTGAAGCAGTTTTAGCGTTTTGTTGGAAGTGTGTGTTTGCCGGCTCACTTATATATGAGGCGATCATCTCAGTCATCGGGAGTAGCAACGCATCAGTGATAGATTTCCGATAGAACCTCCCAATCTAAATGAAATTGCTTACAGATATCCATGAACGCCAATAACCACTTACCATCAGGTGAACTGCATGCTCGTGTGTTACTTCAATCAGAAAAAAAAAAATCTACCTAATAACAGCTGCTGCAGAGCTACATGCAATTTATCATCAAATGGACTGCCATGCTCATTTGCTATATATTATAAAAAAGTATTACAAATTTATTTTCATATTATATTTACCTACACTAAGTCCACATAGAGTTTGTCCATTCACTTTGTGAGTCGACAAACGCCATGTGGACAAGGTCGATCTGGAATTTATGTCGGCTACAAAAAACATTAACTTTACACTAAAAATAGGCGTAATTTTGGTACTTCTCAAGTCAAACCATACTGGTTCTACCACCTCACATAAATTTAACACTAAAGACACGGAATAAATTATACCTTACCCAAGTAAAGAAATTAATGGAATTCCTTGTTTTTTTTTCACCCAGCTACCCAAAGGAAAGAGGTTATCTATTCACGTACATCTTTTTTTCCCCTTTTTAAATAAAATCGCTCATATACCCGAAGAACATAGTTTCGTCGTCGTGATTTATCGAAGTATGTTGAGCGCCGACTTCAGAACTATGTAATACTAGATTTTGTCTGCGGCTTCGCTCGCGGTAACTATACCAATAAATTTGCACCTCACTTCAAAAATTGAAATAGTTTTAGCACTGCTTATAAGGTAACAAAATAACATCAAAAAAATCAGCTGAAGTTATAGTCCATAAGATATTAATTTGAAGGCTTAAAAGTTGCAAAAATTTCATTTTTTGACAAAGTTTCATGTCAAAAAATTTTTTTCAAATATATTTTTTTGTAAAAAGTATCGTATGTTAAAATTATTTTTTACTTTTTTTGTGTTATGTGAGTTGGTTTTATTTTTTGTATTTGTTTTAATGCATAGATATGAATCCCTAATATGGTGCTTTGGTGGAGTAAAATGGACTGTGCACGCAGTGTTTAATAATATGGAAAACATATCGACCGTAAAATCATATTATCTAAACACTTACTGAAGAATTTCGACCAAAAATCAGCGAAGTGACCAGTTTGGCAGTATTTGGCAGCTCGCCATTTTGTTTAGTGACTTTCAGATTCGATTGTATTTGAAATGTCATCCATGATACATATATAAAGTTTTTAGGGGTCCGCAAGATCAAACTGAAAAGCGAAACCCTTATAAGACCACTCGTGTATCTGACACGAGATATTATTATGAAATCAAAATACCGAAATTGGTTGGTATAATACCCAAAATGCTAAAATTGAAATTAGCAGTCGGATTTTTTTGTAATAATACGAAAATCTAATTGTTCGATTGGAATTACGGATCGAATGTTAATATACGATTTGATTCGAGAAAAAAATAGGGGTGTGCAAAATTCGTTTGAATCGAATCGAATAGTATGTTAACATTCGATTCGATTCAAACGATATTCGCACACCCCTATTTTTTCTCTTCAATTCTAAGAAGGTGAGAGGCTCTGACCTATTAACGTATAGCATAATAATTACGAATTTTTTGGTTGCTTATAATAAATCTTAAATTAGATTACGTTATTTCAATAGAAACACCGACTACATTTTTACCCGACTGTTAGGGATGTGAAAAAAGAATCGATTTTTATAGTTCGATTTCTTGACCATAAATAATCGATTTTAAATTAATCGATTTTTTATTTATACTTCCGATTTTTTGCCGTAGTATTCAATTACTAAAAAAGATTATTTATTTCGTAGTTTCACGTAGTTTCAGCAGCTCTATAATATAATTACTTGCAACGCTGTCTAGTGCCTATTATTTGTTGTGTTTTGGATGGAAATGTCAACTGAATGTTAATACTTATTATTATTTTGTAATAAAAAACGATAAAAAATCGATTATTTTTTTGTAAAAACATCGATTTTTGGAAAACTGATTGTTTGATTAAATTATAAAATCGATTAATATAAAAATCGCTTTTTGCCCAGCCAAGTCACATCTCTACCGACTGCGTCAGAAAGAGGTTTTTTCGAGGGTTTGTATGTTTGTTTGTTTCTTTGGCACGTGCTACAGTCCAATCAGTTTGATGGAATGTGACATATCATTGGATTCAAAAAATAACCCGACAACTAATTTCAGTTTAAGCAGTCGGTTTTTTTGTTTTCCTAATAATTTCTTGTTGCAGGGCAATTATCACTATCATGGCTACACCGGGACATTAATATTTAGGTCAATAATTCAAGGTCTATAATTGTAAAGTACCAATCCATTAGAGTCATGTCGTGTAAATAACCAGTAAAGTAGTACGTCCTAAAAACAACAGAGCGACAACAGAGCTTGGCAGGCCGCCATCTTGTTTAGCAACTTTGTGAATGCACCGTATTTGTGACGGTTGAGTAAATGTCATACGTTTTATTTATGGTTAATGGTTAACATATATGCCGTCCATTTGTTTAACTCGACGCATTGCCATTAGTTTAACTAGTTTTTTTGTTTAATTTTTACGATGTATAATGATGAAACGTGATATGACGTGATATGATGTATATGATAAAAGGTGATGTAATTATAAGTTAAATAATTGAAGTAAATGTTAAGTACGATCTGCATAAATAATAGGTACTAATAATCTTAGCAACTTAAGTTTATTTTGACAACTAGTAAGTGTTAAAAATATTAAAACCAAAATTCCAACTGTTTAAAACATTTTTTTAGTCCAGTGGTAGTCAATGATAAGTTTAATATTTTATGAATTTCGTCAAAATAATCAAGTAAAACTATTATAATGGTCTATTTAGCATTTATGGCTTTCACTACACGAAAATATCGTGATAAAACAAAAGTCCCCCCCCTTTTCTCCTATTAGCAGAAAGCATTTTTAAAATTTATGTAGCTAATGTCACTATCCACACTGAGACGATTCTAATGATATGTCATGTGTCACAACCGTGAAGCCGTTTGGGCTGAAGAGCGTGCCAAATAAACTGACATAAGTGCATACAAATATACATACAAACATTACAGACGCAACAAAAACTTTACTTTCTGACGCAGTCGGGTAAAAAAAAACTGCAAGTCACAAAAAAACGCCTGCAACCATTCATAAAAACCGAAGTAACAAAACAGCTGAACGCACTCCAAATGGCACAATGAAGGCAGTGGCACAAACGGCAATAAAACGGCACTAACAAAGCGAAGCGTGAGGGGCACTCAATCACACGAATCACACGTTGTCAATCATGCCCCCGCATTCTTGAACCAAGTTCCAAACAAGATGGAAGTCTGCCAACAGCGCAACGAAGTGGAACTTCAAGTGAAGTAATGCTGAAGTGAAGCTTCGCCTTAAGGTTCATTGCGAATTCTGAACTTCTATCCCGAAGTACCGCTTGATTAGACGTATCAACTATCTTCCAAGTACATACTATGTTTATAGAATTTAAATGAAATCTTCAGAAGAGCGAGTAAATTTATAACAGCCTGCATTCTTTATTAAATTGTTAGAAAAGATTAGCATAATTATATTAGTAAACTTATACGGCTCACTTACAAGTGAGCCGTATAAGATGGTCGCTTCATATATATATGAGGCGACCAACCTTAGTCTTCGGGAGAAGCAACACATCTGTGATCGACTTCAGATAGAACCCCTGTTCTATATGAAGTTGCTTACAGATGTCCATGGGCTGCAGTAACCACTTATCATCAGATGGACTGCTTGCTCGTTTGCTACTTCAATTAGATAAAAAAACCACACCACACGCAAGAACTGCTTCACGCTAGAAATAAGTGCAGCGGTGGTACCTCCCGGACCAACTAATTTACTTAAAGGTGTTGTAAAGGATAAATAAATCCGGCATTATTGATTTTTGCAAAACCATAAAACTATAATCGAAAAAAAATAGACGACATGGTAAAAAACGAACAAACAAACGTATCATCATGTCATATACATATAGCCTTCCACGATAAATTTACTATTACAACACAAAAATATTTTTTCAATTCGAACCAGTAGTTCCTGAGATTAGTGCGTTCAATCAAACAAACTCTACTGCTTTATAATATTAGTATAGATGTTGGTATAATACAAAGTTTTATTACGTATTTGAAGACGTTATAATTTTAATTTGTAATGTTATAACTGATTGCATAGTCATTTATTTATATAATATTCTATCTATATTTTTCGTAATTCTTTGTGATTTAAAGTCATTTACATTTTTGTTAGATAATATTGTTTTAACAATGTAATACGTACATAGTTTTATATGCAGTCCGATGCCTGCATCAGTTTCAAAAATAATTTTTAAACTTTTGATTTTTGAGTATTCAAAACATACATATGTAAAATATGAGCCTAAAAAGGCATATCTAGACTAATAATTTGTATAGAAAAGAGAGGAATACAAATATCAAATGTCACTTTGACACTGGATAGGCGAAAAGCTAAGAATCTATTGGAAAAGAATTCAGACTGTTCGTCAATGTAATCCTTTTACCATTCATCTTCTCAGACACGAAAAGGCTCTCCGACAGAGGGACTAATTCCGAATGCACCTCCAATCGTAAAAGAAGTCGTAAAGAAGCGAGTCTCCCCTCGAACGATGCACGGGAATCAGGGAACAAATAGTTGATTTCTTATTGGCTTCCGCCCAGAGTCAGATTGAAAATTCGCCATAAAGACATTGGGACACGCCTGGCCGGATTAAAAGGGGAAACTAATAAAGAAAACTTTTGCGACACCGTATTTTTACCAAACGCGCTCTTAAAACTTTAGAACCTTTATTAGGGTCGCCATGGTAATAGTTGAGAGAAAGCTCTGCGGTTCTCGTAATGCTTTTACTGAAAGTGTATAAAACTGATTTCGAGAAAGCAGCTTTTGGAATTTATTAACTTTTCAGTTTTAGATGGTTTTGGTTTCATCTATACTTGTATATGCTTTCATTATCTCTTTTTTGCACATAAATTGCTTATTTGGTGGCATATACGAAGTTTTTACGTATGCGTGAAAAACTCTTGATAATCGGGTTAACGTTTTAAATATTGTTTCGTATTAATTCGTGTTTTTATTAATTGTAGTTTTTTATGGATTACGGCTACTTCGATATTACTAAATAGTTCGTCATTCGACAATATCGATACCATCTTATGTCTATTGTGTGTGTGTCTATGTTGAACTATTGTGTTATAGTTTAAGTGTGACAAAACAGACTCTAAGAGCTTTTGTTCTATCTAAATAGAACAACCCCAACATTAGCACATCACGGACTGTAACCGACTCAGTTTGGTTAAAGGTTTTCATTGAAGGTAGTTATATCGTGAATATATTTGTTTTAAAATTCCACATAAAAATATAGTGATTTTAAGTTTTCAAAAAAACAAAGTTAAACACACACAACGGAAATATATTATTACCGCATGAAACTTGTACGAGCGAAAAGATAAAACTACGTTAAATATTTCATGCGCTTATGAAGAATCATAAGCTAAAAGTGACAAGGAAGACAGGAGGATAAAGACAAAACACCGCAATAAACGTACTATGGAGGCATGTCAGGGCATGGTACACGGCGTCGGATAGGAAACCGGGTAATGTGAATTTCATTTACATAAAATTATCTCGGAAAACGTCTCCGAACGAAAACGGGTCCTCCCGGGGACCTGTTTACGCAACACGTACTGATGGCCCGCCGGGATTAATTTACTCGGAGCTTTTAAGAATTAACCGAAAGAAATTGCGCAAGTTCATTAGAGATAACCGCAAAAATCTACGGACAATTTGGCGAAAGAAAAAAATACGTCGGCCGCAACCGCTGACGAATACGAAACGAGACCAATTTCGTTGTCTTTATACCTATAAAAGAAATAATACTATTCGTCACACCTTTCGATAAAGGTGTAAATTTTGGCACCACGCTGTACGAACATAATTTCACACACGCCTAAACTCATCGTTCGGCGAAATATTAAGGTGTATAAAATTTCATTACGAACGTAACCCCTACCCTGCTCTATAAACATTTTCTGTTTCGCGTTTTTCCCCAGCGATGTAATATATAGCATCTTTCTTTTTTGCCTTATTTCCCTCTAATGCCACATTTGCGTCTTAATAAGGAACGGTATTATGTTTCGAACGTTCGTATTGTTTGATTTTCAATCTCGGAGGATTGTAGATTTTCTTTGCTTTGCTAATGGCCCGCCGTTTGCAAATTGAATTTTTGAAACACTATGCACGGGCTGAGCTTAATTGCGTATTATTTAAACTGCTTATTGATAAAGTAAGCATTTAAACCGGCACTACTTTTAATACAGAGTGGAAAAAAGCGATTTTGTATTATAAAGTCAAATGAGATGTTTATATTGACTGCACTCGACGCGAAAGCATCAGGCAAAATCCGATGAGCACGGAACTCATATTTACTTAAAAGCGTTTTAATGTTGTTTCCTGCATTTATGATTTTGTAAATTACATTTTCTTCGTTTATAAATATCTTTTTAGAGACATGCAATCAGGCAATTTGACTGTGGACTTATAACGAGAGTCATTACAAAGTTTTTAACTTAACAAATCAAAATAATTTTGTTTGATGTAGGTCTACGTTAAGTAAGTTTGAATGTTGTTTTTGTTTTTGGTTTTGTTTGGAACGGGTTGTAGGAATATTAAATACTTTGTTTTTAAATTCTTAGTAATATTTTTCGCAGTTCATTTAGGCATGCAGTTATCATTTCACGTATGCAGATTACCCTTATAACAATTTATGAAGATTTGCATTACATCTATTTTTAAATACCTACCACGTTTGAATATGTAAAACTTTTGAGCTCAAAGCTTAAAACACAAAATATACATATTTGATGATCTTGAAAATGACTGAAGTACTTATATTGTATAAATTTTAATAAAACGATAAAGGCTTCCTATTTATCCCAAACAGATCTAGAGTTCTTATTAAAATGGTTTCCATGCAGACGAAACCGTGTTCCGTTCTATATCGTCAGATTAAATGATTCCCGGGTTCGATCCCCGACCAGACAGACATCTGAATGATGAATTTAGATTTCTGTTCTGGGTAGGGTATTTGTGTGTTCATGGCACCCACGACACAGGAGAAAATCCTAATGCGGGGCTATGAGTGCACAACGCGTTATTATTATTATTATAATAAAAAAGGGGTTACGCCATAAAGGTAAAAAAAGCTAATATAATAAAGGTTCGCAATAGATCCGCGACCGGATCGCAGGCGTCCAATTTCACAGTCGAATGCAAAACATGCGCGTGCGATCGTACTCCTTGATAACCAATCGACGATCTTAGGCTGACTAAACGCGTGCGATTTTCAACATGTCTAACATGACATAACGTGAGTCGGTGTCAGTTTTTTTAGAATGTTGCCGTCGCTGTTAGGCTAGCCGTACGTGTGCGACTTTAACAATTAGAAGATTTTTAACATTCGTCCCTTTTTTTACAAAAGTTAACTTTTTTTTAAAAGCTACATATCTAAAAGTAATAGCGGTCGGTTGTTGGGATTCGGGAAAATATATAATTTATTTGCATTTCACAACGAATACCTACCCTATTATTCAATAATTCGACTGAAGGAAACTCCACTAATTCCTTCCATTGCTATGGTGTTAGGTGAACATTATCGACATACTCTTCATAACATAAAAATATATATAGTCGTTAATACATACATGTATCGGTACACAAGCGTGTACGACTGCGACTATATAATCGTACACGCTTAATTTTTAGCTCTTTAAAGATAGACCCGACAATTTTACGCCATTGACACGCTCATCAACTCAAACACAAACGCATAGCGTAGCGACAATCGGCTCGATATACAAGCCGCGCGATTAATTTCACAGCTGAATGGAAATCTGTACACGGGCGCCTACACTAAATCTGATAAACAATGGATTAGGCTGACCACAACTGTAAGACATTATCGATTAGGTTGGTCGCAAGAATAAGACATTATCAAGCTTGTTAATCTATTTATCGTAAAAGTCTCTTGAGAATGGGAAGGGTTAAAAGAATTAGGGCATAGTACTACTCACATACGCCGTGAAGAAAGTTACGGAAACCTCTTCACTATGTAAGTTTTTTTGCGATTTCCTTTAATTGTTATACGATGGATTACGACTGATATCTACGACGCATTGGATATCGAAAACTTCCAAATCTCTCGCCGTAGATCCAACATTCAATTTTCAACATATAAGGGTACAAAATGTATGTCAATATTTTATTAAATTAGTCAACAAACAGTCGGTTTCTCAACGCATTTATAGTTTTCAACACAATTTTAGTAATATATTTTTTACTTAATTATGAATTATCTTCAAAGCAATCTCACTAATATTATAAATGCTAACGTGTTATGTATGTGTGATTGTTACTTTTATATGCAGAAAGTATCGATTTGATTTGGATGAAATTGGACACATAGACAGTTTAGGACCTGAATTAAAACATAGGATACTTTTTACCCGGGTACATGATGAAAACGAGCAGAGCCGTGGGAAAAAGCTAGTATATTATATTTACATTATTATTAAAAGTAAAAACTAACGCATGTGAATGCAACGCCCATTATTTACTCGTACATGTAAAATGATTAATCATCTTGTTTACAACACACATTATTGTATCGCGATAACGTACCTCATTACGTCAGAATCAGAACACTAATCAGCCATAAAACAGTCATTCTACTGTCGATACTAGCTTTAGTCCGCTAGTTCGCACGTTTCACTGAATGCACTGAAATACATATTGCCCAATATTGTGGGATCTACGTTTTATTGCATACACTCTATTTACCTACTGACCATATTTAAATAAACATATTTGAATTCTTTGTGTAAATTACTTAACGAAGAGTACTATAGTGTGCGCGCAAGAGCTAGTCACCGCCAGAGGTATGTGAGCGGCAGGACGGGGGAGGTAAATAAACGTCAAACTGACTCAGTCTGCTGTCAACCGCCGTGACAGTTGCACGATTCAGTTGTTTGCATCAATTTGATCGATACATACATGAGCTAAAATATCCTAAGACAGGTCCGCCAATTACACATATGAAAAATATTATTTACTATGTCCACAGTTTTGCTTTTAAAACTGGTTGGAATGGTAAAGAATAAAATTTAATAAATACATTCAAATATATGTTTATTTTTGTTTATGATAAATACCCCCATTACATTGATTAAGATAGATTCTAACATGTTATTCTGAGATTTATCTGCCCTTAAATACCTCATGCGTGTCTTGTCATTCGCGTCCTCCCCCGTCTCACCTCAGGCGGTGACTAGGACTTCCGCGCACACTATAGAACTTTATAGGGTTGAAGTAGCAAACGATTATTAAGTCCACCTAATGATAAGTGGTCACTGTCGCCCATGGATGTCTGTTAGCAATTTCATATAGGAATCTGAAATGAATAGAAAATGCGTTGCATTTTCCGAGGAAAAGATGGTCGCCTCATGAAAATCAGCCGGTAACCACACCTACTACCAAAACGCGAAAACTGCTTCCACTATTTCAGTAAACCACAGGGGTAGGTTTAAGGTCCTTTAAGGATGCGCATTTTGAAAAATAAATATATCTCTTACAGTGAGACACGGAAAAAAGTTCTTATACCCTATGTATTAGGACAACGAACACATCACATAGTATAAATTATTGTAGTCTTGGAAATTAGTCTATAATTCGCGAAAAAAACTCGTTATCATTTCCAATCATGATTAATTAGGATAATTGTTTCCCTAGAAAATGTCTCATGGGGCACAAAATCTAATTTATGTTAGCGGCTGTCCGCTATGAGGCTGCCAAAATAGCATTATCGAAACACCAAATAAGTATTGTTCGCATCTCTTAACTAAAGCAAGGAAGTCGTTCAATCATTGTTGGCATATTGGTGGATATAACTAAAATCTCCACATACATTGTTATTTGGGTTGCTTTTGTGGTCAATTAGTGGTTGTCTTGCGATAGTCGAGTGCGTAAAGTTTTGTATGTCATAGTGCCGCTATACATTACGTGGACTAACCGTGGTACCGCGTGTGTTTTGTGAAGTGTAGAGACTACTCAGGAAGAACAAGCTGTGCCTACTTCTTTGAGCCACGTGACAGCGTGTGCATCACCTTGACATGGTTCTGTTTCGCGGATCGACTCGGAGCAACTTCGAGGTTGGTGGTTTTTTCTACTCATCTGTGGTGATGAATAATGAAATATATGTTTTAAAAAATATCATACGGTTCACTCTAATGCGAATGCATGCGACGTGTGTGCCCTACATAAACGCTGATCCTTTGAATTAACGTAAAAATTTGTAGTAAGAGCACTGTTGGTGCCGCATAATAGTAGGTACCTACGTGGATTTCTGTGAAACAAATTAAATCAGAATTGTCAATTCTCATTTTTATATATTCCTATTATTTAGGTTACGCTAGCTTTAAATACAAAAACACCACTTTACAGAAGAAATATCTAGCATTCTGACCACCTTAGGACTATAATATCAAACAATCCTCTCTTAGTGCGTGTAAATCTTGGAATACACCTGTTGTCTAAGTCTCATGGTTCTAGCTTAAGTAGATTTTTTTATTAGACAAAAGTAGCAAACGAGCATGCAGTCCACTTGATGGTTAGTGGTGACTGCCGCCCATGGACATCAGCAAGCAATTTCATATAGAACAGGGGTTCTATCTAGAGTTATCAACGTTTTGTCAGAAAAATAATTACCTATAATATTTTTCAAAGTAAGCTATTAAAGTATAGTATTTTATAAACAAGACAAAACATGTAGACATAAATATAATTATTTTAATAAATCTATACTTCTTTTATGTTTTGAAGTGACATGTTCGTTTTAAAATTAACGTAAAGACGAGTTCGTAAAATTTCGATTTGGAACTGATGGATTTATTTGTGAGATTTCGGTGTCGAAAACAGAGTATTTTTACGTTATTTATTCAATAGTATATAGTATGCCGACTCCAAATGTAGTACAATCTATACTAATATTATTAAGCAGTAAAGTTTGTTTGGTTGAACGCGCTAATCTCAGGAACTACTGGTTCGAATTGAAATAACTGGCTATATAACATATATTTTTGTTTGTTCTTTCTTATGTAGCAGCGGGTGAAACGCGTGGCGCAGCTAGTATGTACTATATATTATAGTACGGTTGCCAACCCTAGTGTAGTGATGTCTCGCGTCAAATCACGAACGAATCTTCCAGACTTTGATTTCAGTACCTGGTTGACCGAGCTTCGCCCGGCTTTTTGTTTTTTCAGCATCACAAAGCTCCATCTATCGAGTAGAAAGAGTTTGTTACTTTTTTACCAGAGTTGCCCACATCGGTCATGACGTTATTGATGGCACTGATATATTAAACTTCCTTAAAATGCGGTTTTTGAAATACTTTTTTCTTGGGAACCGAGTTTTTCTCGGACCCGACGAATCCCTAATCTGTAACTTTCATGAAAATTGTAGGAGCCGTTTTTTCCGAGATCCTAAATTACACATATACATATATAGATATATAGATACGTACAAGAATTGCTAGTTTAAATATATAAGATTAGTATAATATACTTACCAACAGGCTCATGGCGAGTGTAGGCAAAGTATTTCCCATCAGTAGGCAGCACTTTTCCGTGGTTTTTGTCCGCCCAGCCGGCATAGTACCTTAAGTTCTTCACTACGGCGTTGACGTCGCCGTAGTACGCTGCCAAGAAGGGTTTGCCGTTGTCGAGGGTTTCTAAACTCTGAGAATACGGAGAGTTCAAGTTAAACTTGTGCAGTAGCGACTTTTAAAGTTTAAACATACAAACCCTGTCTATACTCATAGTCCCACAATAGGATGTTTGCCTGTGTCGCGGGTGCCATGAAAACACAAAGACGAATACACAAACACCCAGACCCAGAACAAAAATCTAAACTCGTCATTCACATTTCTGTCTATCCGGGGATCGAACCCGAAACTCACTGCGTGTCAGATCGGTATGGTGACCGCTCCGCCACGCGGGTCGTCAAGATTCGTAAAGAGATGGCGCTACTGGTATTCTGAATCACGCTATCAAAGTTCATCGTCGTTTAAGTCGAAGCTATTTTTTTGTTTTAATTAAGACTATCGGAGCACGGCCGCTCCACAGATAACCCCGCCTGGCTGAAGATCCCCTCCTCTTCATAACAGAGATAGGGCTAAACGTTGTGTTAAGGTAATGTCTGAATGAAACTCAAGACTTCTTCCTTCAGAGTTAACTCATCTGTCAATAGTAATACACTATTATCTAGAGATGTGTTTAGTCAGTTTAGTGCCTAGTTTGCAAGATTGGTACTTTAATTTCATATTATAAAACCAAATGAATAGACAGATCATTAAACCAGTGGCGGATTAAGAGAATTCTGAGCAGGCTGGAGCCTGTGGTTGCAGAATTATGATATGACAACACTGTTTTTTTCGCCGACGTATATTTCCAAGTGGTCAGCGACTAATTCAATTTCGGCCACGTCACTGAATAGTCTAGCTTCTGGCGGCTAATGTTTAAATTGGAGCCTAGGGCGGCAGATTTTAGGCCTGGCTACCTTTTTTAGGACAGCCTACTGGCGGCAAATATGTAAATCCGCCATTATATAGCATGTATTGTATATTCTCATATTATTATTAAAATGTGTGTTGTAATTAAGTATTCTTGCATTGTATTTATTAATTGACGATAAACATTATGTTTTTTCTATAATTTGAATGCAATATTCACACCGTACTTTATATGCAATAAGTAAAATTAATTACCTTCTGATTAATTTTTGTAAATAAAATCAGATTTATATGTAGTACCTACTATAGCATACATGTATGATTTGATTCATTTTATCGCGGATTTTGGGCCATTTTAATGTGTAATGAGTACTCACGATACCCAGTTTTTTTGGCGATGTTATTTTATGATTATTATGATGATGAACTTACATATTTATAAGTATGTAGATACATGCAAAAACATAGCATGCATCGTTATAGGCGAATCAGAGGGCTAAGGGTGCGTCCACATCTGGCGAATGTGCCGCGAATGTGCAGCTCGCGAGCCGCTTGCGAGCTGCCCGCAAGCTGCGCGCGTGCAGTCACGGCAATGGTTTGGTGCGCCCCTTTAGCGCAACTCATGCAAGGCTCGTATAAAGCATGCGCGCGGCGCGCGATCTGCGCGCACTCAATTCTCGCGCTT
>DWND01000060.1:0-14184 GCA_018250195.1 Cecropterus albociliatus | reverse complement strand
ATTATTAAATATATACATTGTATATATTTGCAGTCGGGTTTTTTTTTATTTTAATGTTTTAACAATGTTACTAGTTTATTATTTATTAGCTTGGACTCTCCAATTAATTATAATATGAATCTTACCACAACTCTAGATTTATATAAATAGTTGGTATAAACATAGGCCTTACAATTTGTCCTTTTACCATTCACTGTGTTTGTAGTCGTATCAAAACGTCGCCACAAAATGTCTAAGTGATCCGTTAAATGGCCTCAATGCAAAATAATAATTAAATGTATTATTAAAAAACAAAGAACCTGTGTGCTTTCAAAATATTAACTGCAAAGGGAAAGATAAGTATTATTAATAATACAAACATAATTTTATTGTGTGACTCACCTTATGTACCTCCGGTTTGCCATTATGTAACATTTCAGGTCTGTATTGTCTTTGTATTCATATTACGTTTACATATATATATGTTTATAATCAAAAAATACTTAGCATTGTTATAGTCATATTTTTATAAATACTTTAAATATAACTTAATATAACATTGCGATGATGCTATGGGGTCTAAACAATTGATATATCAAAACAAAAACAAACCGTAAACGCTAAGCGGTTGTCATTGCCATCGAAGAATAAAATCCTTGATGCAATGCTTAATCCGCTTAAATCATGCGAATTACCTTCAAACAAGCGCAGGTAAGTCGTTACCCCGATTTACCCCACTTACCGTACTTTCCAGCGAAACAACGCACCCCAACGTCCCCTATGCGAATACCCGAAAATATAATGCTCATAAAAGCTCCGAATTTTTACGCTTTTATTTATTATTGTGTTGAACGTCAAAGGATTTCGTTTAGGAGTGAATGAAAAGAAAATATTTGTTTGTTTGCGGAACGGAATTCGATGTGCGGATTCGACTTTGTTTTTCGGTTCGGATTCTCCAAACGATTAAAACTCGCTCCAACATTTGGGACTGTAAATTGTTAACGCATGTAATGTTACAAGTCTTAATAACTTATGTTTTAAGTCTTATTAGAATGTTTGCATATACATTTTATTTTTAAATAAAGGACAAAATACACAGTCGCTATAGTAAGTAGCGATGGCGTCGGGTTGTCTCCGTGTGTTGTACGTACGACACACACGCTTGCATGATCTGGTTGTGACTGACATAAGGCGTGTAACCCTGCTTAATAGATCACGCTATTAGATCCCAATAATCCTACCAATTTACAAATTTATCCATTATTTACAAAATTACAAAAATGTATCCTTTTTCGGACAAAAATGCGTACTGCCCTGAAGCGTAAAGCTTTCGTCGAATTTAGGCGAGTTCAAATCAGTACGGTTGTTAACATCGTCCATTATCTGTCAACTCCAATTACTTTACTCATTAAACCGTATCTTTCGGACAATAGCTCTTTTTACAGCAGTCGGTACTCTCACAAGACCGGCTCGTCAACCGCAGAGCATAGACAACGCCAATTACCCCGCATTAAACAAAAAACCGGACATAGCTCCAGCGATAAAGCTTCCCATCAATGGAACAGTAAATGGACTATTAGCGGCTATTAATAAGTAATAAAAACTAGTGCTCGGCGCGGTATAAACGAGCCCTTACACGTTGCGTTGGCGCGCGTTGCCAAGAAGTCTGCCGCGGTAAACGCACACACTCGCACGTGAAACTCGATCCACGCACACTCCCGCCGGGGAAAATCAACCGAGTACCGCGCGTGGCACTCGACTCGCCAGTATGCAACTAGCGTGGTTAATATCCACTTTAACTGCAATTCGAAACATCAAATCATTTACTAGCATTTTAAAATTAGGTATAACTTTCATAAATACTTCAAACATATTACTAGAAAATATAATTTATCTATTAGATAACCTGGCTGTCTATGTATGTCTTGGCCCATGCTGTCAACTTGTACACTAAACAGTCTCATATTATCTGTGTTCGTTCGTTCGAAAATAAATTTTAAATTACAATCTGTGTACAGTCATTTGCGTCTTCATTTAAATAAAGTAACATGGTAGTTACGAGCAGTATAATCTATTCAATCAATTTATACGACCATCAATTAGAGAAAATAAACGTGCAGTGCAAGCTTCATTATTATTTTTAAAGCAATTTATGCATCCGTCCTGTTTTAAAATAGACTACAGTCTAGACTCGAGTCGAGATGTGAGGGAAATGACCGGAATATGTCAACCAGCTGTTTCCTTCTACAAATTATTAATTTAATTTTAGTTAAATCGACCGAATGACATTTATGTAACAAAAAATGGCGGGTTTTCATCGAACATTTTCATCGAAAGGTGACTGAGTCAAACGTATTTTTTTTGCGGCCACTCATGTATTCAAATTATAAATTATGAATAAAAAATAGAAGAAGTAATAATCGGATATCTTCAAGCATTAATTGATTGAAACATTGTGCATTATTATAACGGTATAGAATATAAATAGAAGTGCGAGAGGTCCTTTACTTAGGAAACCGCGCAGAACAGACGTACTAAGGTCGAGTCCGCGGTCAAAGAGTTATTGTAACATGAGAGGCAAATGTATTTGGGTCACTCAGCCAAGTAGAGCGATACTTGATATATTCAGATAGAAATCACAGGTATGCACACTTGTGCACATATTGTATACCTAAAGCAATTACCTTTTATAATAATTAAAAGACATCTTAAAACTAACTCTTTTTTTTTTCTATATATTTTACAAATTCATACAAAATACTGTGTAATGTAGTCTTTATCATTCTCTTGTCAACTTAATCCTATGCATTTATTTGTTTTTATCGTGACGCAACTTCGTTTCATCGAGTTACACAACGATTTTGAAGAAGTTTTACTTCAAAAATGTTCCTAGCATTTTCTTTGTAAATGTATAACAAAGTTACTTACATTTATGTTTCAAACTAGGCAAGATTTCGTCATTGCATGTGCTTCAAATAAATTGTATAAAGATAAAGATATCAGCCATCAAATTAGGGAGGATTTATATGGGATACACTAACGACGTGCGTCCCACAGGACCCGTGTAAATTGTCATTGGAAACGTTCTTCTAAAAATATATCTCTCAGACTGCCGCTTGTTAAGATAAAGTAATAAATAGTATCAACTAATAACCCGTTTACGTAGTGCTAAGTTTATTTTTAGAAAAAAAAAATACAAAAAGTCATGCCTTCTTATAACTTAAAAACATAATGATTAACATGGCTTCCAGTCAGTAAGCGTTACCGAATAGCATTATAAGTATTCGTATTTTAACGTTGACGTTTATAGTAGGCATTAAAAATACCCATAGACAATATGTAGATAACACCAATCCTAATTTAAAAAAAACATACAGATAACTATTTTTTCCTATGCAAATTTCTGTTCAATTTTATAAATAAAACTCTTAGCCTACAAAAATACATAAATAAATCATACGTCACGGCGTAACTAAATGACATAAGTCCTTTATCAGCTTATCTTTGCGTAAAACGTAATGTTAAAAAAGTAATCACGTAACGAATTAGTCTAATTGTCGTGTATAGAATATAAAAATGTATTGACTTCACCATGTCGCCTTCCTTCATCTTTATTAGCAAAACATACAGTTTAAAATTGCTCAAAGAGCGCGCTATTGCGCTGTGAATTGCACCAAGTAATTGGTTATTAAATAAAAAAAATGCTCTACGGTAAAATGGATTTCATTAATTAATTTGTTTCAACAAATTGATTACTTATTCCTATAATGATTTTTGTGTGAACAAATAAAATAAGGAGTGATTAGTTCCTTCATTCCGTGATAAAAAAATTGTCGGAAAGCACAGATGCATTGTTTAAAGGGAGACCTATAGAACATTGGTATCTAGGAAACCCACACTTTTGAATTAGAATTTAATTAATCTTGCTTTCAAGTTGTTGGAGTAAACATTTGATTAAACTTAACGTCGACAAATCTTACTAACATTGTAAATGACAGTTTGTGAGAATGTTTGTATGTTTCTTACTCTTTGTCGCAAAAATATATTCCGCAGAAAAGCCTTCAGGTATTTTATGACTAGGCCACAATACCGTGATAGATGTATCCAAAGCGGGCTGAACCGCGGGAATAACCTAGTCCTACATAAAGTTTACCGTATTCCCGCTTATTATTTGGAGGACCCAGAATTTGTAATAGTTAAATAACCAATACTGTGCCGTGATGGCCTAATGGTTGAAACTCGGCCTCTCAATCGAGGATCCGGGGTTCGAACCCCCCCAAGTATTTTTCTAAAATGATGTGCGTATTAGAAATTTAATTATCACTGCTTTACGGTGAAGGACAACATTGTGAGGAAACCTGCACATCTGAGAGTTCTCATAAAAAAAGTGTTCTCAAAGGTGTGTGAAGTCTACCAATTCGCACTTGGCCAGCGCGGTGGACTAAGGCCTAAAACTCTCTCACTCCTGAGAGAAGACCCGTGCCCAGCAGTGGGACAATAATGGGTTGACGACTAGAACATGTTTTGTCCTGTAATATAATAAATGTATGTATTTTAAAGTACTTTATTTTGATGACGTTTCTTGTTGTTGAATTCGTAACTAACTTCATAAATGCAATGTAATAATAATGCCTCATTTCATCGGATCCAGTTTTCTCCAAGGAGAATTGTAATCAGATTATTCTAATCAGTTTTCTAAGCATAGTCATTATACGTTTTCGCTATACGACAACCTAAGCACTTTACGAATACTAATGATGACAACAGCATCATTTTTAAATTAAAATAATGCTTGCTCTCTTCAGAGTAAATTTATTTTTACCCCTGTATACAACATATAACATTCATGTCCCTTTGGGACTTCTGGGTTATATCTTAATATGGGAGGAACTTCTTTCCTTGCCTTGTTTTAATAGCGTTATCTATACCAGCCTAAAATGTTATACATGCCGCAGCTAAATATAATGGGCTAGTTGATCACATTGTAATGAAGTTGAAGTTATACATTATAGGGAAAAGAAACACAGGTAAAATTTCAATAAATATATTTTTTTTGCCCATTTTTAACGTTTTCGCCCATTAATACTAAGTACATCGCAAAATATGGTTGAATACGAAAACATAAACGTGCAATGTTCATTGCAATGTATGGGCGAATACTTAATCTTTTTTTATAATTAGGAAGTAGTAAAAGAGCATGCAGTCCACCAGGTGGTTACTGACCACTGCCACATGGACATTTGTAACCCAACCCCCAGATAAAATAACCGTCTTACTTGAGGTTGGCCACAGATGCATTGCTACTCCTGAGGACTAAGTCGAAACTCCCGCATAAATACGTCATCATGCCACACCCTTCAGAACAAAACAGAGCAACGCATAACACTACTGTTATTAGGCAGAAATAAGTGTGACGGTGGTGCTATTGTCTTGAAGAAATTGAACTCGTACTAACTAGTAGTCTACTCAACAAGATAAAGTTATTGATCTTCTTTTTTCATCAGATTGAAGTAAAAAAATGAGCACGCAGTCCACTTGATGGTAAGTGGTTACTGCCGCCCATGGACACTGAGTAATTTCATATAGAACAGGGGTTGTATCTAAAGTCGATCACGGGTGCATTGCTACTCCCCAGGACTGAGATAGTCGCCTCATATACAAATGAGCTGTCGGCTCACACACACCCTTATAACGTAACGCAAGAACTACTTCACGCTAGAAATAAGTGCAGCGGTTGTACCTCCCTGGTGGAACTACACTGATTCTACCACCTGGCTTCGTCTTGACTACACTATTGCAAGGGGTGAGTCTATCCGCTCCGGACGGCAAATAAATTTCAGAGAGTTATGACAACCTTTTTTATCTTCAACTGATAGGAGTTGAAATATACAACCGCCGTAGGCCAAGCAAACTGACGCGGAATATTCACATAACAGCGAATAAATAAATAAAAATCTTTATTTTCATAAAATAACACAATTTTAGCACACAATGTTATTAAGTGTGGGGTAACATTATACAAGTAACTGGTAAAATTGTTCAAATCATTAAAACAAAAAACCCGACTGCTTTGAACGTTTTTTTGCCCATAATGATATACTTCATTACACGCTTTACATGATTTTTTGTTAAATTTGTTATGTAAAAGTATTATAATGCGTATGTTTTCCGGAAGGTCTATTTACTAGCTTTCATTTGATACCCATTTTGTTGTGATATTAAAAAATTCGTCCCTTCCCCCCTATTTTAGGGTTCCGTAGCCAAATGGCAAAAATCGGAACCCTTATAGATTCGTCATGTCTGTCTGTCCGTCCGTCCATATGTCACAGCCAATTTATTCGGAAAATATTAAGACTATAGAATTGAAACTTATTAGGTAAGTGCACAATGTAAACCGCTTTCCTAATTATGTACAAAAATAACAAAACATATTAAATTTAGGGGGGGGGGGGGGGTCCCCATACATAGAATTGAAACTCAAAAAAAAATCTTACCTTCACGTGTGTGTACCCATCCAGTACGTAGTACATAGTTCTGAAGTCGGCGCTCATATACTTGTAGTACATACATAAATAGATTCGTCGTTGTAATCTAACACAACAGATTGAGCGCCGATTTCGGGACTATGTACTATGTACTGTGTATGTAATAAACCTATATATATTTAAATTATTTTTTTGCTTTTTAGTGACATTGAAATCGGTTTCAATTTTTTGTTATTTTATTTTTACAGTCACAGCTACCTTTTCTCGTCAAGATTTGTGAATGATAATGCTACGGAACGCTCCGCTTGCAAGTCCCACTCGCACTTGGCCGGTTTTATATTTTTGCTTTATGATCGTTTAAATTGCAACAAGATTTTGAAGGAGTGTAACAGGACCCTTATTTGCTACGGGGAGCTTCACACCTATTATTTCCGTTGATTTCTTAGGATACGTCTTTTTCTTAGTTCCAATTCTCTGTCAGATCGATTTTCATACAATAATTTCTGTAATTTGTAAGACAATTTCATAGTATCTTAATATACCCCATACAGATAGTGCTCATCTATGCTCAAACAGCGAATTTTGGGTTGTTTATGACGTTTAAGGACCGTAGGATCATGAAAGAATTAAATCCTACAGTAAGAAAGTAGCGTCTTTGCCTTGGGAAGATTCTGCTTGCAGTCATTAACACGTATATCCAAGCTCAGTAAATATAACTAAAGTTTTTTTTTTTTTATTCTTGCGAGGTTGCGAGGCCTACTTTACGCATACATAGGGCTTAAGTAAATCATTAATTGGTGTCGATGAAGATGCCTCTGTATACATGGGTGGAGTACCATATTGTGATTCGTAAGTTATTAATAAAATAAGAAGTAAGAATACAACAGATGCCTTTGCTGAGGTCAGGAAGGAACTTCTTTTGTATAGGTTGTGGATAAATGAGAAAGATATGGCCCAAGGGCGCGGCGATAAAG
This sequence comes from Cecropterus albociliatus, assembly GCA_018250195.1. NCBI lineage: Eukaryota > Metazoa > Arthropoda > Insecta > Lepidoptera > Hesperiidae > Cecropterus > Cecropterus albociliatus. Next base: position 6,746 of record DWND01000060.1, on the reverse strand, counting down.
CCGTCTACTTCCGGTGCCGAGCGCCCGCTAATTTATACATTATCATCACGCGATTGTACACATCTAGATAATCTAGAATTAATGAACAGAAAACTCATGAATAGTTTCAGTCATGACTATGTTAAACTATTTACTTGAACAAAAAGTACTTTTTAGTACTTTTACGTTTTGGTTTACGCATAAAAATGTTAAAGAACATTAATTGAAAAGCTCTACATTATGTTTGAATATTCCGTTCATACATATAATTCACAAAAATATATTTGACATAATTTCATAATTAAATATCAGCGGCAATGATGTGTGATACCTCTCTATATTTAATTCAATTTGTACAATTACATACAAATGTTATGATTTTAAATCAGAGCATATTCTACTGAACAACATAAATGTTTTATGGTCGCTTATTTTATGGATGATAACATTTTACGTTCCACTAAACGTTTACAATGACTGCGATCGTAAATTGGTATATTTAATTATATTTGATAAAATAAAACAATACATCTAGTCATGGTAACTGTATACTTGTATATAGACAGAGCATGCAATCAACCCGATGGTAAATGGCCTCTGCCGCCCATGGATATCTGTAATCAACACCAAATATGATCAGTGTCTCACCTGGGGTTAGCCTCAGATGCGTTGCTACCTCTGAGGACTAAGTACAACTCTTTGTCGTTCGGTCTCAGAATAATAATATGTATTATTATACATATTATTAATGGTTCATTTTTTATACATACCTCTATATATTCCGGCGGAAATTTATAGTCAAGCCACAGAGTATTGCGATCAGTATGCCGAGTGTATGCACGGTGCATATCGATTTGAAGTTTTTTATTTCGTTCCTCAAGCCGCGTTATGGCAACCCCATGGGACTGATGCTCCCGGTTGCTCCACGGGATACCTTTCTTTTTTATCGAATGAAATATAAGCTTTTGTTATACTCACAATTTTCTGAAATGTACCTTATGCCTTTATGTTTCCATGAGAGATCTTAATGGTTTCATAAAATATTTGTGGAGGATATAAAGGTAAATATTGAAACATCTTTAGGCAGACCTTTTAGGCTATTTGGGAATTGCTTGTATATATATGTGTAGATATATGTGGGTTGTAGTGATTATAGTCTTTTGGATTAAATTCTTGTTAAAAACTTTATACGTATAAATAAATGTGGGTATCTTATGCAGCTACTTATATTTATATAAAACAAGCTTATTCTCGCAGCTCTTCCCGCTCCAGTCATGTTTAATGTATATCCCATGTGTTAATATCCAGGTTATAAACTGTCTGTGTGCAAAATTTTAGCAAAATCCTGCCAGTGGTTGTTGCGTAAAATTGTAACAAACACGCGTACATTCTTACAAACTGTTGCTTTATAATACTAGATAAAAGGGACTAATTATCAGGTGACTATTAGCGGATGCCGGTAAAAATACAGATATAGTGAAGCTAATGACTACCACTTCGATTTTTAGGCTCAACAAAACTTGGTTGGTATAGTATGTGCTTTTCATCCGTGTATTCATAATTATAGTGAGCTTCCCACACCCTTACCACTTGATATTTCACCACCGTGTGACAGCCGTTATATCTGCTACTGACGTGTACAGTTGATTCCACTCTATATTATGATTTCTACAGCTTCGTTCTCAGCCATTTGCCGTTTACTGTCGAGTACAGTAGTAGTTCTCTTTTAATGCACGCCGATTTTTCTTCTTACTACTACTGCCTACATACTTTATAATTTACATATTTTACAGGTGCTATAAAAACAATCTTTAAGAATCACAATTTTTCTGTCGCTACTCGTTGAAGTAAATTGCGGTGGTACAGCTCTGAGGGTGACTTGCTCATAATTCAGTTAGCGCGCCCCTGCACCTTGATCAGTCCTATTGTCCGAAATGTAGTTAGCACTGAACAACTTTAGGGAATTTATCCTCCCCAAAAGGGATTGCAAGAACTTGTTATTAGAATTGAGTTTGCTCAAAGAACCAACAGGGTGTAATGGGTCTGTGATGAGCTTAGGTACTACGTGTCTTTACGAAACATATAATTTATTTATTTTATTTTATTTACAACTGATTAAGAAAACACAAATTCTATAAAAAGCTTGTCAGATAACTATTTCGTTAAACTCAAGGTACGTCTAATATGAGCTTATAATTTTATTGAACTATGTTTTTTGAGCTTAATGTACTGAATTCGTAAGATATGAACAAACTATTTCAATACTTAGGCAATGTGAATGCTGTATGAAAAAATAAAATTTCAATAAATGAAATTGTTTTATTGCTTTTCCTTTTGTGGATATACCTGAAAAATTATCGTGCATATCGTGGTACAAATAAAAAACAAAGAAACGTAAAAATAAATCTTCATTTAAAAGGCTGTGGTTTTGCAAGTTTTTATCAAAAATCTAAAGTCACCAAGGAAACAATTTCCTTGCATTTCCTCGCGTGCGCCTGCAGCCGGCTATTATCTCATTATTTATAGCCCCCACCCTTTGTGCGTCTTTAAACTACCCCCGACCGAAAAGCAGTAAACTGAAGAAGGAATCGTAAAAAATAATAGTTGCGGGGACAATTTATGGTTCCCGCCGAGTTCGGGGTGCGTAATGAGATACTCGTGATAACAGTTACTCATCAGTGTGTTGTAGATATGAGTGTTCGGAGATGTCTCTTAAAGTGTTTTCGATATTGGATACTAGCTGGATATATACACTAGTAGAAATCATTCTATACTTAAATATTACAATAAAATACTGAATGTTTGATGGATAATTTTAATATCCATAATATATAATTAATATTATATTTATATTCACTTAATTAATTGTGTCGGCGCGTTTCGTGGGAACGCTGACGCTGTATATGGTCATTAATTCCTTCCAGATATTTACATTATTCTAACAATCATATAATAAATTTTGGCAGACACTAGTGTAAGCATTACTGTAATTTGTTGCGAGAAAATAAAATAAATGAAAAAATGCTTGAAATTGATTTTTTTAGTTTTTAGGACTTAAAGAGTATAGAAAGGATTTTAATCCAGAATCTTCACTTAATAAAATTGATTCGTTGTCTATGACCATTGTGCGGCATTTAGCCTATTTTTAACCGACTTCCAAAAAGGAGGAGGTTCTCAATTCGTCTGTATTTTTTTATTTCCACCAATTACTATTTTATATAGGGCAACTATTACTACGTCTTTTGTGTTTCAAGTAAATGAGGGTGTTGAACATTTTTAAAAGTTAACTAGCCCGGAAACAATTTCTTAAAACATTTCCTTAATAGAAATCACAACATATAAGTATGAAGACTCCGGTGAACTCTACGCCGTTATTAGCATATCGTGCGGCCGCAGCATCTTGCCACAATATTTATTGCTCTACTCTGAAGCTTTAAATTCTGTATAACTACTTTAAAAGTTTTGGTATACTATTTTCCAAATGCTTACCATCTTAAATAAGAAACTAAGGAGTACCTAAGGACTCTTGTACCGGTTTTTTATAGATAGAACCCGTCGAATTTATAGATAAAACCTAATGAAGCGATGTGGTTCATTTAAAAAAAGTGTCTTACCTATAAGTGGGTTTTGGATTTTTAAATAACCTTTAACTAAACTTTAACCTTTAATATTTTGTTCCAAAAAGGCATTTGTTTCTCTAAACTATATAAGTAATCCCTAGGCAAAGAGACGATATTTCGGCATGTATAATATTACCAACAAAGATTATAATATTTTAATAATGTCAACGTCTTGCAGTGATCAGGATTCGACGGGAGTCCTGTGGGTCTAAAATGCGTAATTAACAACTGGTGTAATTGAAGATTCCGGGAACAAAGGGATTCAATTACATTGGACATGGAGCCTAGGGTTGGCTGAGTAATGGGGTTATGTTGCTGTGGGGGTCCAAAATAATGCTTTTTGGATAGTCTTAAACCTTCAAGTATGTTCAAAATAGGCATTTAAAGCTTATTAACAGAAAGACATTTTAAATTTATATTTAGAATTTTATTCAGGGAATATCTCAAGCGGAATTTGACATTGATATGAAACATTGTTATTTTTCTCAATTACGATGATGACGACACAAATTTAAATATTGTTAACAGAGGTACGGTACAAATAAAATATACTAATTTAATAAACTGATTCATATAACATGTCATTAATTTTTCCTCCTAAACCTCATTAAAAAAAAAAATAAAAAAAAAAAATCGAAAACAAATAAAAAAAAAATAGAAACCGACTCCAATGCCACCATAAAGCAAATGAACAATTTAAATATATTTTGATTTCTTATGTACATAGTACATAGTCTCGAAGTCGGCGTTCAACATATTTTGTTCGAATATAACGACGAATGTATGTCCTACAAGTAGTTACTATGAGGATCGAGATTCTTCCTATGAGGTTGCCCAACTAAGTCTGCTTCATCAAGTCATTATTACTGTACCTACACGTCTCCTCTTAAAAAAGAATGGCCATAGCACACTACATGGATATTGGCAAACTGATGTATAAAGCGACCACTTATACAGCAGTGGTGGCTACACATCTGTAATTGGTTTCAGGTAGACCCTATTCTACTTGGAGCTGGATACATTTCCATCGGTGACAGTAATCAGTTATCATTAAATAAAAATCAATTATCATTAAAGTTTGTCTATTTTAATCATCATCATCAGCCTGCTGGACATAGGCCTCTCCCAAGGTGCGCCACTGAGCCCGATATTCGGCTCTCCTCATCCACTTAGTTCCCACCGCCCGGCGCAGATCGTCGCGCCACAGAGCAGGAGGGCGTCCCACGCTACGTTTGCCCAAACGCGGTCTCCACTCTAATATCCGTTTACTCCAGCGATTGCCGGATACACGGCATATATGACCAGCCCATTGCCACTTCAGCTTGCTGGCCTTTTGAGCTATGTCGAGCAACTTCGAGAGACATGCCGTCGACGATAATTGGACTTGGAATGATACGTAAGTTAAATATTACCTTGGTTTTATCCAAGTTCATTCCAAGTCCTACCCGTCGAGAGGCTACATTTAGACTTGTCTATTTATTCTTAATTCAATATAGTTGTATGTACGATCGGTCGGTATGTTCTCACTAGGAGTATATTTACTGACATCGTAGTGTGACCTCCGGTCGCGCGGTGGCCATTGAAGCTCTTATGATCCTCATCCGAAAGCCGCAATCCGCTTCGCAAACAATTACCATTTGATCTGTCTGCATCAATACGACTTAAACCTCGCTTCAACGGTAATATCTCACGTGAGCCCTCATATATACCGTTGGTAATGCGTGGACGTGATAATATTCAGAGAAAACGTTACCTTTTATTTTAATCGACCCTTCGAGATATGATCGCGTTTATGAAAATTAGGTTTTAGTAAACGTTTCTTCAGACATCTGATATTTTAGGCTTCTGTGCATTTTGGATATTAACTAGCGCTTAATCTAACGGTAGCGAATAATACAATGGAACATACATCAGTAACACTTACTTATAATATGCTTTATACTATACACGTAGCGCGTAGACGAGCATGCAGTTCACCTGATGGAAAGTAGCCACAACTGCCCATGGAAGTCCGTAATGACAGTACAGTCTTGAGGTCGGCCAGGGATGAAGCGGGAAAACCCGAGTTATCCAGGTAGTCCACTCTAAGGGATCTACCACCTTCAGATATAGTTGACCATTGTTGGAACTGCTAAAACCTGGTAAAACAAAAACCACAGTAATGGATTAATGATAACGAAGCCAGGCTTTATGACCTACATTAAATAAGCAACAGATGGACCAAATTCCCTGTAGAATGCCAGAAATATTTTCTGCCATAAAAAGTTTATACGAAAAATATATTTTCCAGTTTGTGTTTGAATCCATTGTGCTGATCCAGGCGCAGATTATCTCGTAACTTTTAGATATAAAAGATATCAGTTACAGAGAGGATTTCAAACTGGAACCTGGCCAAGTTTTTCTGGTGCGCGAATGTGAATAGTGGTTAGAAATGTGTAGTAAATCATCTTTATACACGAGAGTCATTCTGGCTTTGTATATCTGTAAATAAGCAATCAGTTTAAATACATGTTCTATGAATATATATAACAAAAAACTATTATCACTTTTATATGTATTATGTACAAGCTCACTTTCATATATGATTATCTTACTCCTCAGGAGTCGCAAAACATCTGTGATTGACTTCATATAGAACTCTGTTTTGTATGAAGATGCTTACAGATGTCCATGGGCAGCAGTTGTCGCTCGTTGGCCACTACAATCTTATAGATATCATCATTATATTATAATCATTATCACTTCAGTCTTTGCCAAGAGGGATGGCGGGTTTAAAGTCCATCTGTCCATCTACTAGCGTTTTGAGGCCCACTGCGGGACAAGGACGTCCCCTAATAGTCAGCACGCCTGGCATGCGTGTTAGTGACCACAGATGATGTTGATGACACACAGGAAGACAGTGCTGCGCTTCTGCTGGATTAATCCCTTGGTCGTCTGCGATATCCACGGAAGACAGAGAGTGCTGTTATTCACATTCACATGGAGTGGTTTGAAACCCAGAAAGCAATAGATGGTGAAATTATACATATCATAATTAAACGAATACGAAAACGAATACCATTTCTCGGTTTATACTAGGGATGTAACGGAGGTATTTTTATCGGAACCGAAGTCGGAGTCGGAGTTTTCAAATTTGGTTTATCGGAG
>DWND01000059.1:0-14348 GCA_018250195.1 Cecropterus albociliatus | reverse complement strand
TAGCCTATAGACTTCCTCAATAAATGGACTGATCATCACAAAAATATTATTTCAATTCGAACCAGTAGTTCCTGAGATTACCGCGTACATCCAAACAAAGAAACTCTTCAGCGTTATAATAAAATAATAATTTAATAAATGTATGTCATTGTGCCGTGGTGTCGGTGTTGAATAGCACCACTCCCTCTCTTCCCGTGGATCTCGTAGGAGGCGACTAAGGTAGTGCCTTAGTCTTGCTCTTAGTGCTCTTATCCAAGAGGCATCAGCGTCTTCCAGTGTAACATCAACACCCACCGAGGTCACCAACACGTATGACACGCCCGTGGATTATTGGCAAAAACTTAAAGTTACTTGAAGGTGGTAGAACCCCTTGTAGTTCGACTCCGGAAGCATCACCGCTACACCTATTTTTACCTAATGTGAGCAATGTTAAGTGCTGCTGTGTTATGCTCTGAAGGGAGACATGACCAACTCCAAGTTCCAATTTAGTCCTCACGGGTAGCAACTCATCTGTGGCCAATATCAGGCAAAACTGATCTTACCTGGGGTTGCTTACATATGTCCATGGGCGGCAGTGGCCACTTATCATCAGATGGACTGCATGCTCGTTTGCTACTTCCATGCTATAAATTGCACCAATGCTAAACTAAAGTTGCACCAATTAATCCTCCTCCCTCCACCAGGCTACCAGACGTGGGAGACAAGGTGGCGGCCGCCAGCTCGTCGCCGAGCCTCACGGAGCAGCCCCTCGACCTCAGCGCCAAGTCCACCTCCAGCACCAGCGGGACACCGCCACCGGACCCCAAGAATCTGGATAACTCTAGGTGAGTTCAATTATAAGTATTAACAAAAAAAAACACTTTCTACCCTCATAGCCCCACATTAGAATTTTCCCGTGTCATGGGTACCATGGACACACAAAGACGAATACACAAACACCCAGACCCAAAAAAGTATCTAAACTCATCAATCAGATGTTTGTCTGAGGACATCTGTAAGCTACTTCATATAGAATAAGGATTCTATCTGAAATCGATCACAGATGCGTTGCTACTCCCGAAGACTAAGATGGTCGCCTCATATATGTATAAGTGAGCCGGCAACCCCACCCTTCCACCGAAACGCAAGAACTGCTTCACGCTAGAAATAGGTGTGGCGGTGGTGCCACCCCAGTCGAACGAGTTTCTAGTAGTTATACTTTCGGAATAAATAAAAAAGTATATATTTTTTTATCTAATACTACTGCCAATAAGTAATAGGACAATCTGTAATGTACTCTTGATGTTTTCATTTACGATTAAAACTTGAATTACTTGAATTTATAACATTACAACGATCGGGCCATTGAACATTTTCGTCAATTTTTTACTATGGAATGATTGCGAGAAGTGTATCGCCTATCTATAATTTTGAACACATACAATATTTATGAACAAAAAATATATACGCGACGAATAGCGAATAATATTATGTAAGCTAAAAATAAAACAAAACTAAATTATTTTCAATATCAAAACACTCGAACCTTCGTATTCTATCAATAACAGACAAACAATATTTTAAGTTTCACCATTCTTAATTTAGTCATGTTGAAGCAATTTATACTATAAACATCCATCCATAGTGTACACAAGTAATGACAAAACTATTGAAATAGATCAATATTAAAGTGCTTGTAAAATATTAGCCAAAGCGCCCCAATATTAGCATAGAAGTGAGATCATTTTCTTTCGGTGGCCAGATGGGACTGTCACTAAGAAAACAATAGAACGAGAGTTTGCTACGCTATCACTGTAAAATGCAAATATCACAGACAGCTTGTTTTCTTTCGGTCTATCTATATCGAAATGATTAGGAGAAGGTCAATAATTTACTGGTTATAAATAAGCAAGTGTTAGCAAATAAAAGTATATAATTTAATAGGAAAAAATGTAGCTGCGTATGACATATTATAATAAGAGTACTACATGCAAATGAGGATAAGTTTGTTTATAGTTACTTCACGCTTGAACTAATTAACCAAAAAAATAACACACATTGCTATGGGCCAAGGAAAGGACATGGGGCGCCTCACGATTCGAATAAAGTAGTGTTCTACATTACAGAAAAATAGCATTTATATCAGCCTACCCACTTTTATACCTACGGCCTCCCAATATGAGTAAAATTGAACCAGACTTTGCATGATAAACTGTACAATTCATAGTTTAAATTAAATAAAGTTAAACAAAATAAATAAAAAAGATTTTTCTAAAAATTTGTCGCATTATAATTTGTGTACATTTCTGACTAATAAATATTCATCGATTAAGTCCAAAGATCATTTTATTGATCAGGTAAATATTATGACGAACGCTGTGGAAGGGTTACAGTTATGTAAATATGTGACGTGTGGCAGACAGACAGATAGGTAGGTAGAGGAGGCAAAAGTTCCAATTGTTATCCTATGGGTACAGAACCGTACTAACCCGCCTATGCATTTCATACTGTTGAATCGAAGTGCCGAATCGTAACATTACGCCAGTGTGCAGGCAATAGGGTTGAGTTTCTCGCGTATTTAATTTTATTTATTTTTCACTTTAACCTTAAATAACTTTTGGTTCCGATTATCCTAGTAAAATATAATACACAGAAAATCTACTTACAATCGATTTGCCATAATTATTTTAATAACCCATGGTATGAATTAAAATAAATATCAATCTCTGCGTATATAAATTTTACGAAATAAAATGTATAAAACTTACGAAAACGCTACATAAATACTTTAGGTAGGATATAGGAAGTTTTGTATAGATTTCTACTGTAGAAATTTACAATGCCATATTAAAACATAATGTGACAGTTTCGTCAAATTTGCATTTGCACTTTCAAATAAGACATTCCATTTAGTACTAGTATGTGATTTTGTATGACTTGTTTACGATTGCAAAGTTGTTCAAGGATAAGTTCAACTAGACACGTGCCATTTCTTTAAACTACTTTACATATCGATCACCAATAATACGGTACTATTTAAATCATTAATTTAGTAATTAAGGCAAAAGGCAATTAATTAGAAGATGTAGAAGATTATTTAGTGTCGCATTCGAAACTGTGCCGAAATTCTAAACCAGCACTTAGATATCTAAGATAGGATGAGTATTTATCGGTCGCGTTGGTGGTTGATGGCGGCGGGCGGTCGGGTGCGGCCGGACGAAGCTTTTATCAAAATTAGCAGCAGGCGCGCCCGCGCCGCGGCGCACCCCTCTCGTAAAACACCACGGCCATCACCGCATCGACGACTTGGGAGCCGCACCTAGCTGTCACACCCTCGCAATTCACCCTCTAGATATTACACTTAGTGACGTAGTTTTTATATTCGATCATGCTCACTTACGTGATCACGCAAAAAATATACGTATTATTAATACACCTATCGTAGCAAGACCTATATTTTAGAAATATGAAAATAAATGCCATATATCAATTTAATGTCCTATTTCTACAATATATATGTAGAGATACAAATAAAACACACGGAACAAAACTTTGCAACTAGGTTTTTAAGTAGTCGTTTCTCGTTTTGAACACCATGGGCGAATTTTTAACTAGGCGCCATTAAGTTTTTTAATAATAATTTTATCTCCTTAGGATAAATAAGGAATTAGAAGAATAAAAATGCTCGACATATTTACTGCAAAATGTGTCCTTGCTGTTTTTTTAAAGTAACATTTATTTATATCACAAAGTTTAATTTCTAGCTGAGAAAGTCTATATTTCACAACTCTATCTACACTCATTTAAATCCGTAGACTATTAAAGGATGAAACGACACAGAGCCTAGCAAAGCTTTGCAAAAATACTACGGAATAATAAAGAGGCACATTTCATAGTTGAGGACATAACGCGGATTTGTGGGGATCAGATGGCGGACATTTGGCCTTCCTAAGCTGGTCACGTAACCAACAGTAAACAGCTTGAGAATTGTTGACTTACAGAATACCACAACTGGTCGCGTTTAAAAATTTGCATTTGGATAACAAACATATGGATAAGTGATAAAAGTATGTTGTGAAAGCGACGTAGAGACAACATTATGTACTGGTAATTCAAAATGAAAATCCTAATTTTAATATCAGTGATTCGAATGGTAATGGCATTAAATTGTGACCGTACACGTCTGTGGCACAATATGTTGGTCAAGTGGGTGAAGTGAGGCCAGTGTCTACGCAGAGCGATTTATCGTCATCTGTATGCGTGTTAGCTCTATCACCAACATTATTTGGTAACGCATAGTGCTAGGTTTTTTTTCTTACATTAACTATAAAAGACCAACAAACAGCAAATATACAAATTCGTTACTTTTATAAAATATATCAAAGGAGTAATGTATAGAATAGAAGATTTTCGAAATTACTTCAATCGCAAAGGTTTGAAACGAAATTAATGAGGCCATTGATTTAAAAGTAACCATATTCAGTATGGGCATCGCGGTGTATAATAGTCAACTTATAAACAGTTACTAAATAAAATAAGATTACTAGCATGTTCGTAGTGGGATGTTGCGAAGTAGTTTCAAGTTACGATACGATTACGACGTTATAAGTAACACGAATTTCCGCAAATTAACGTCAATAATCCTGAATCAAATTTAAAGAAACATGAATTTGGCGATATAAAAATGCATAAAACTTAATCATAACTGCAAACAAGTAACATTGTTAAAACTATTAAAACAAATATCCCGACTGCTGAAAACTATATTTAACTTACCGCTTTTTATGCGCTTTTGTAAAAATACAAACATAAAAGTATACAATACACATATTTTTGAAAAAGTCTATTTTCTGGTTTTCATTTCATGCAAATATTGCCATGATAATACATATAGTCGCCTCTCTCTTTTACCCTATTTACTCGCGTCAGTTTAAAAGAATGTAGCCTATGTCACTCTTTAAACTGAATCTACTTTAATGATTTGTCATATGTGACAATTCGTGAAGTCATTTCATGGCGCATGCCAAAGAAATGGACATAGATACATACAAATATACACTCGAAAAACACTACCCTCCTTCTGACGCAGTCAAGTCATTGGCCTTATTACCAAAGGTATCAGGATACAGACTCCAATTCTATAAATATGATTCAATTTTCCAGTTGTTCTAATCCGAAGATTTATAATATCTGGACGCATACAACGGCTACATTATTAACAATACAAGTAATTCATTAATATGTGCAACGCAATGGCCGGTGTCCAAAGTAGCTTGTCGGTTTATGACATTATATGACACAAATCGATTTGGCAGAAGGCTGCGACAAGACACTCGTTTCGGCAAATGTTAGTAGGCTGAGCGAAGATGCACCAGGCGGAAACGGAAGACACCCTTATCTTGCCACACTACCGCTCTTCCATAAGAAGATCCTTTGCACCTAAATTTTAAAGATAGTATTTTTCTAAACAAATATATATTTAATGCGCTAAACCTTAGACTCTGTTGAGCTAAAATAACAATGCTCCACAACACACAAAGCAATTTAAAACGCTGCATAAAAGGCAGTCCATAGAAAACAAAGGAGGAAACGAAACATTAAGGATGCGAAGGTGGTGAAAATATGAATATATTACACAGCAATACGAGCCAGGTAATCACACGCACGCAAGAAAACGGGCCACGGCTTACCAACCGGTAGGTATGAGAGTTTTATTCGTAAAACCAATAATTCACGTAGGTACAACTTTAATTTCGGCGAAATAAAACCTAAATGATAAAATATGATGTATAAAATGTGCCTACAAAGTGTGCAGAATGGGTAGTAAAACATAAACAAAGGTCGTAAAGAATTGGGAGGAGAGCGTGGCGTGGTTACGATACACGAAGCGTGGTTTCGAGATGTGGCGTCGCTGGTGGGTAACGAGGCCGCGTAATGAAGTGCCACGTTCGCCCCTGGCTCGCACCTCTGCTCCAATTTCCGCTAACAGGACCATAACGCAACCGCCTCTCGAGCTCTTATCCCCCACTAGTGCCATCTAAGTCTATGTAAACCCCACGGCAAATGAGCAATATATTTCACAGGCTATTTTGTATGCCGAAAATAAGAAAAAATAAAACTTTCACTTATCTCGACATTACAAGTTAATTTTAAGAAAATGAAGCAAAGGAGAAAGGAAGCCAATGTAATTATAACGCTTGAGGTGGTGGAGGGCTAGCGAAATGGCTTCCTTAAATCGGTTGTTTATCGTCAAACCTTAGAAAACAAAGAGTTTATAAAAATATATATTTATTTTTGACATATTTTGTTTGTAAAACGGTAACGAAAAAATGTAAAAATATTTCAAAATTTGGGCAACAATTTCTACCAAACCGTGAATAATTCTAACAACATACACCAAGTTTGATCATCATAATTAGTAGACGCAACGACAGATTTCTAACTACATCTTCGTGTGCACCAATTAAAATTCAAATTACCTTGTTAAGTCGATACAAGTCAAATATGCAAATCACCTTTTCTTTTAAACCGCAGCACTAATGGTGAATGCCGTTTTGGTCAACTTAAAAACTTTTACTTAACTGTCACGAGAAGTCCGTCGAACTCTAACGGTGCTTTGATCTCAATTCAATATGTGTTGTAGTTTGGATGAAAAAATATATCTAACTGAACTGTAGCAATAAGTGTAGATAAATTAATACACATATACGAGTACATATATAAGTAACTGTAAAATTACTAATTAAAATAATACCACTTACACAACAACAAGGCAATGCTATGCAAAGCGAAGATAGTAAGATGGGTGAGGTGAATGTACGCAAGAAGTGTGCCACGGGCCGGAGAAATACTTCGGATTGGATACCGTTAGTGGAACGCGGTCAGGCCAGCAGCGGTACCGGTATCCGCGTCTACAACTTACCCACTTACTTAATCACTTATGATAGTTTACGAATTAAAATCATGTAACATGTTATATTGATTAATATTAAACGTGATTGTCTTGTTAAAAAAAAAAGGAAGTATCGAGTTAAGAAACGGTATGCAGGTAAAGAAACGCACTATTCAAGTACAACAGCGACACGGAGGCAGCTCTTCTCAGCGTGGTAATCGGAGCGTTTCTAATACCCACGCTTTGACTCGGTTTCACCGCACGCTTCTTGCCTCCGTTCTTATTTATTCGTTTTGCGAAATCGTTTGTAATATGATAACGTTAAGTCGGGTACCAAACGACTCTTGGGTTCTCACGAAACTTCACACGGACTTCTTGCAGTCAGTTAGCTATTGAATTCCTCCCATTACAGCCAACGGAGCGATAAAGGTGTTGGCTTACACGAATAAGGGAATGTCGGAGGCGAGCCGAATAGGAGACTAAAACACGGTTTCAGTTCGCGGAGCGCGCGGTAGAAAGCAAAGTTATGGTAATGAGAGTTTAAAAGCGGACAAACGAATATTTTTCACAATAATTATGTTGGGTGGAACAGGTAAGGCGTGAAGCGCATCGGAGCTCCGCGGCGGGCGCAGCAATTTGCATCACAAATGCGGGTGGCGGCCGCGATGCGCCCGCTCGCCCTACGGTGGTGCCCGCCGCGGCGCCCGCCCGGATCAGACAATGTCACAATCAACATCGCGTGGACGCTTTTTGGCCATCATGTGATTGCCGATTGTGGTTCACCATAATCGACACCAAGATTTATTAGAGTCACAATTCTAGTCTAACCACTACTGCAGTCGAGACGTGGAGTATTGTTTAACTTTAAAATCACATAATATATACTTCGATACGTATCTTCAAAAAATATGCACGTGCTTATTTAGTGAGAGACTATTACTAACGTAATAGAACTATAATCGAATATTGTAAATATATTATGTGATTGCTCAGCAGTAGAGTAACAGCTTAAAACCTATAGTCTAAAATGGTTTATCGTTTCACGAATGGGAAAGGTAATGCGAGTAAAAGCGGCCAAGTTGAGAGGCGATGAATTAATAACGAACTTCTCCCGCGACGCGTGATGACGGCCAACAAGAGTAGCGCATTAGACGCCAACAATGAGAATTTACAAAAATCTCAATCTAATTATTGCAAGATATTTTTTCTTCGCACATTTTTGTTAAATTATGGGAATAAATGAGCAAACTTCGCACTCAAACGTCAAAACATTTATGAATAAATATTTTTTTAGAATAACTTACAAGTAAGAGTGTGCAACGAAGTTGAAGATTCTTAACGGTATCCGCTTAACACATCTCGAGACGGATATATTTTAAACATAAAATTATAATAATATTATTACTTTAACTGTTGCTCGATTAGTCACAATAAAATGTGACTAAGCGTGATATTTAAGGTTTAGGCACCTCAAAAATTGTTGTCACAGTTATAGTATATGAAATAAATATAGCACAGTTCGTAAATCAGCACTAATGTTTAGCTCAAAAGCTACAAGCTCGTTGAAAAGGGGAATCGACCACAATTCTAACAAATGTAGACCATTTGTTAAATTGTAAGTCAGAGGTTCAACAGTGAAATATGACGACTATCTCGACCAAATGATGCAATCACTGGCAGGATTTAAGAGATTCTACCTTTCCTGCGTCATTTTACCCTTTTTCCTACTAATAAAAAAGCTATTCCTCTTGTTAAAAATAACGAACTCAAGATCCTTCTTTTACATGGAACAAAATATGAGGCATCAATAATTTTTTATTGCATTGTACGGAACAAATTAATTCATTGAAAATGTACGCGTACTCGACGTGTATTATACTGCAGTAATATAACAGCATGTTAAGGGAAGGCAGTGTAAGGTGAGTCCAATATTGAGATAAATCTTGTGCGGAATGACTACTCGCGTCGAAATTAACCGAGGTGCCTTACTTGGCGTCGGGTCGACGGAATGGGTGGTAAAGCGTCTTTTAATTAAATCAAGTGACGTGTCTCACGGGTAGCTTCAATCACGGAACCCCAATAAACCCGTGCGCGAAATAGAACTGCTCACCCAGACTCAGGCTTGCTAAATACTATACCATAATCCTTCACGCGTTACATGGTAGATATAACCATAATATCGAACCAAACAAAACAATGCAACCAACAGTTTTTTCCATTTTACTAAACAATTTTGGTTAAAATATATGTGCGCAAGTTTTGAACGTAAACGTTTGCACGTTGATATTTCGCGTAACTTTTCTGTAATAAGCTCCCGTGTATGCATGTTCACGTCTTGGCAACAAAGTCACATTTCCTCGCCCGTCTTATCAAATCAAAGATACTAATACAATTTTATCTTACCTTTTTAGCTTTGAATACAGGACTGTAAAAGAGGTTATATCGATGCACGAGAAAATGAAGAGGTAAATCAGTTGGGGAGGATATTGGAAATATTAAAGTGGTGACCGCAGAGAAGTAACAATAAAAAAGGTAGAAAGCGGTGCGGTTCCGGAACAACTTGTGCAATAGGCGCGCTGTGCGCAGCGATCGCACTCATTATTTCCATAACAAGCCCGCGACGAACGACGCTCGCTCCCGGCTCCCGGAGTCCCGGTCACGGCAATTAATTAACCGGCTAAACGGTATCGTGTTTTACATTCTGATGTTTACGCAACTCTCCAGCGATAATGTCGCCGGGTATCGGACAGTGCAAGCCTCCGTTCACATTAATTAATAAAATATTATTAACACGACCCACCTCACTAAAAAATTAAAAGACTCGTTATTGAGCTCGTTACGTCCGATGCATATAAATTGCTTATTTTAAGAAGTAAACTTTCATACCTTTAAAAATAAGACAAAATCAAAGGATGTCATTAAAAAAATGCAAATGTTCTCAATTGAAGGCATTTTTAAACGCAAATAGAATGTATCTGCTTATAATGCATACTTTAACTTGACAAAAATAAAGTAAATGCAAAAGAAAAAAAAAATCTGGTGATTTTTTATAGTGTACTTAGATGGATTTATGATATGCTTTGAATACATAGAAATAACTGATGCCAGGTTTTATGAATGCAGCATTCAGAGGTCGTTTGGTTCAAAGAGTCACATGCCGCATCGGAATCCCCTTGTGAAGCAATATTATTACACGTCGTCGTCGTGTTGTAACAGCTGGCAGTTGCCGTTACTTAAATTAGTTAACAATGACACATATTGCTGGCAAACAAACGGGAGTGGACTCGTAAATAGATCGCACTCTATTCTTGAACTACCGCCGTCACACCGGTGAGCGTGCCGTCTGCTGATTCACGCACACCTCAAGGTGATGCCGGATGGGAATGAGCACACATCTTAAAACAGACAACTGTCAGATAAAAGGATGACTTTCTTTTGATGTAACGCTACGCTGCTGCGCTTAATTATCACGTGCATTGGTAATATGCATCGTGATATCTGTATATGGAAAAGACAAATGTATCAGTTATCAACAACAATGATATTGCCACAAGGCTCTCGCGCGAGGCTTGAATGAATGAATGTGCAGCGACCGCTTTTGCGTGTTGCGTAATGCGCCAGGCGGCAACTGGCAGGACGTTGATCTCGCACTTGAACTTGATACTTTTTATTCTTTTATATTCATCAAAATATGTGTAATAACGTACATAAACAGAAAGGCATGCGGTCCAATAACAAATGCTTTTAATTGTTAATGAGTTTTATTTTTTAAAATAGGCACGAGCGTCAGTAGTAACCGTGACACGAGTATTATCAACGGGAAAATAATTTTCCAGCATGTAAGCGTACCAAAACGCTGTCCGGAAATTGTAGGAAATTGCAAGAGAAAATGAAGCCGACGGTTTGAGAGGTCCGGTTGAAGCGGAGGCTTACTCAGGAAAGGCATTTAAGCACCACGTAAGAATACATATTTGCTCACGTTTAGGTTATGTGCAGATGCATATTAAAAATTTAAACATTATTTGACATAACGGTTTTATGATATGGAAATCTATTACGAATAATATACAGTGATGCGAGATGAGCCGACAAAATATAAATCTAAAAAATCCGTTCTGTGCGAAACTTTGTATACACCAAGTTTGAGTACGTAGTGTTATGTGGAATGATACAGCAGGCTACAGAGGCTTGAACTCATGAATTTATTGAAATAAACAAGTTTTTGGTAAAATGTTATTTGTCATCAATGTTCATTACCAGGTTGGTAGCTAAGACAGTAGTAAATTTTTTAGTCTGTATGTTTATTAAAATATTTTTTCAGCTTTAAAGAACATTTTGTAGCCGCAAAACTATCGCGTGAAAATTTTCTCGCCGCATATCCATTATTATTTGATGAGACAATACTGACTCTTCTTTAAAATCCTAAGTTTAGGAAGTTCAAGGCGATCTTAAAGCTTATATATGAAAATAATTACAGGAAGAATTCGTAAAAATAACGTACAAGGTCCTTTCAGTTTCCTTTCCAAATCAACAACGGTATGACATCTATTTATTTTCATAAAACTATAAACTAAAACATGCTAATTTTAGTTAGAAATTTCCATAGTCATGTGAATGATATTGCATCCATAATTATATCAAGTAGAGAATCAAAGTGTTAATCGTGAAAATTTAAAATAAAACATATAAGAATTCGTTTTGATAATATTCACAGTTATAATTGTAAAAATGAGTCCACATGAATGTGTCGCGAAGGTAGAAGCTGGTAAATTAATAAAGACGTTTCCAGAGCACAATATTTATATACACTAGACAGCATTATTTCATAGGACGTATTGCGACTGTTCATGTATGAAGGAAGACATAAGGAATGCACAAGCTCGCATATACAGAAAAGAATAGTAAAAATAAAGAGCTCTCCATCAATCACACGAACAGAGCCCGCGCTTCCGGACGAGGCCTGGCCGAGCGAAACATTTTCTTTGAATAATGAATATACAGGTGGGTAGGTATCGTGCCCCGTAACTGGACGTGATATACGCCGTCGTCGGCCGCATGCATAATTTCACTTATTTTATGTGGTTAATTGTCGAAAATGACCGCTAGTGAAATATATTACAACGTTCCGACGCCAACACTGGTGGTGGCGGCTAATGTATTCTATGGCTCGTGCGCTCCGCCTTCACCTTCACAGGCCACGTTCTCTGCGTTATACACACGAATACTCTGGTGTCGGATACCGGGACCCACTACTATGCATATGCGACGTTTTATAAAAGACATTATCACGATATAACAAACATGCGATACTGAAAATAATGTACAATAAGTCATAAAAGGAATGTTTGCGAGTACAGTAAGCTAGGTCATGTAAATACGTAAACAGAATCTTGACCGATTTCTGTAGTTGGCAGACTCAAGGCAAAGCCAAAAAGAGTTCTAGCGATCTCCTAAACTACTACTGACAAATTAAATATCGTTGAACGAATTGTGTTGTTTCAAGGATAATAGACTGTGGGTTATTATGATTACATATAATCCGACATAGTAGCTTGTTGCAGGCATAATAAGAAGTTACTAAAACGTACTTGATGTCCCAGTTCATAATGAGTTTCAGTAGACCCGCAGTAATCTAGCCCCTGCCTGATCCGATGTGTCCTGTAATCCGACAAGCTAAATATGCGTCTATGTGTGATTGAACTGGTTTAACTGTCAATGGGTTGCCATCAATTATAGAAACAGAGGAATGCAAAAATTAGGAATACAATGAAGTCCACTTACAGTTTTAAGTATGTATATATTTTTGTAATAGAATAAGTTATTCAAATACTGAAATATATCAATCGTAATTTAACGCTAAAACACGAGATAATATAAATACGATGGAAACTTAAGTAATTTTAATCAACTTTTTTCTTTAGGAGAGCTAACAAATAGCTGCGCATTATTTGCAGGATACCATGCCGACTAACGTTTGTATCTATCTACCGGAGCATGAAAATCCGTGGTTTAAAAAACAGACATTGAAGTGTAGCCTTGAAACACACTTTCGAATAAAATAAATAATCTTCTATATTTGTATATCATCTACATTTTCACTAGCGATCTTTAAATGTCAAACATGTCGAAGCAAACAAGTTAATTAAGTGGAGTTTAAAATATTCCAAAGGTGCATTAAACTTTATTCCAGAGAAATAACATAAACGATTCTATTAATGGCCATTAAGTTACAAGTATGATGTAATATGGCTTCGCTGCATATGAACTACTCAAACTAGTGTGTTCAAAAGTCAAAACGAAATGCGTCGTTATATTTCTTTAAAGAAACGACTTTTAGGTTTATTGATTACTAAATATACACTCTTAAACAACCCTCTGTAAATTAACGACGCAAAAGTGTAGATTAGAAATAAATACAGGTAGAAGGGTTGAGTGCATAAATTCGAGGGTGCAGTGTTAGGTGTAGCTAAAGTGCAGTGCGCACAATCGCGGCAAGTCGCGTCTACAATACCGCTGCATTACAATTTTTCAAAGCAGACACAGGCGACAGGGCATAACAAAAGAGCTGGGAAGGCGCAAATAAACGAGCGCTGCGGCAAGCGGGCGGGAGAGCGCGTGCGGCCCCTTGTCCTAATGTCTAGCGTTCCAACCAACTGTTTTAGCTAGTTGTTGTCGTTGGTCCCTTGTGGAAATTATTTTTGTATAATTAAATTTGAGTCAAATTAATAAAAATAAATAAATTCAAAGTTTGTTCAGTATCTCTTCCGGTATCACATACACGTTCGTTTTTTTATATAAAAAAATCAAAAACAAAAACAATTAGGGTTATAATACAGACATCTTTGATCTAATCTCATAATTTTAAAACTTAACTTTACAGAACCATCACATGTTAGTTTCTTAAATAAGTTGGGGTGCTGAAATGATATTTCAAGGGAACAGCCAGCTATGAATAACGTTGAATTACAAAAGCGGAATTCAATTTGGGTAATGCAACTTTTCGACGGTAAATGGAAACTCTCAAAATGCTAGGTGAGCCGGTCGGAAGGAATATTTGTACATTTAGCTCTTTCTAGAGTGCAAGCATGAATGCAGCGAGATCGGGCGAGGCGATACGGCGGCCGCGGCGGACACGGTGCCCAGCGGCCGGACCGCGCGTAAAAGGCGGCACAAGTTAAAATCGCACAAATATATCTACCGTAAACCACGCTCGCCTGATACAAAACTCCCGCTATACCAACCTGTGTACACGTTGCACACAAATGTTCGCTTTGTTTCGAAAATTCTGCACATGTTTTGTTACAATTTGAAAATAAAAAAGGGAGCATAAAGAGTCATTTAGAGCGCGATAAATTTATTTTTCTAGTTGTGCCCATTGTATGTTGTGTATAACTTAAAAAAAATCTAAATTTTGCATTTGTATATCTATACATATAATAAAGCTGTAGAAGAGTCGAATTCTGTACATTGATTAAAA
>DWND01000058.1:0-14401 GCA_018250195.1 Cecropterus albociliatus | reverse complement strand
CGATTGAGGTCGTGTATAAGAGTGGCCTATGTAAAGCCATATGCCTCAATTGCTTTTAACTTTGGACCTAGTTACAATGAATTGATAAACTAAAAAATCAATATATTATTATTTTTTAATTGTATCTAAAAGTAAATCAAAATTCTGTAAATTCAAGTTATCCCAAGATTTATTCTATGTTTATTTGATATCTTTCGATAAAAGACGGATTAGTAGCTAATAATTAATTTAGACATTTCTTACAAATAAAAAAGAACGTTTACATTACGTAATTACTAGTTTTGATAGTAAGGATTGTTTTGAATAAACTTTGAAATCTAAAATCAAATGAATTGTAAATAAAAAGACAACTGACAACCCTATTTACTCTTACGTACTCATTGACCGAGTGGACACAGATAGGAGACATAAAGCTTTTGGAACACGAAAGTAATTTTGAAGTCTTAAAGCGGGCTCGCGTCCTATATTCCTCAGCCGATTTAACAATGATGGCGGGATGGTGGAGATTTCAAGTCTTCCAACATTCAATTGATTTGGGATTTTCCACATGAAGAACGAGAAGAGTAAAATTGTATACAATAAATTTCAGTTAAATTTTATTATTGTTTATATGTGGACGAACTTGTTGTTAGGTATATCTTGTTTGTCATAAAAATGTGTTATCTAGATAGGTTAATCATAGGCCAAATGTGAGTCGAACTCACACACAGGTTCCGTAGTACACATTTTTTATGAGTTTGAAGTGGAACTATTTTATAATCACTGAAATTTCAAACTCGATTAAACGAAAATAAACATAAACATAAACGCTTTCTGTGGGTGTCATGGACACACAAAGACGAATACAGAAATACCCAGACTCAGAATAGAAAACTAAACTCATCACATTTGGGTCTGGCCGGGGATCGAACATGGGACCCACTGCGTGTTAGACCGGTATGGTGACCGTTCCGCTACGCGGGTCGTCATGCGTAACGAATGCAGTTTTCGGCGCTACTATTAGAACTAGATGGCGCTATGACCTATTCTGAATCACGCTAACGAGTTTACGGAGCTTGTATAAGAGCTCAAGTTTGATATGTACAAAATAAGATGTCCGAATATGGGCTGCAGTAATTACTTGATCGATTTTTAAGTTTCACTTCAGCCGTTTGGAAATTGCACGCATACGCTCTTTTATTTCACGTAATTTGTTATTACGACTATAGTATATGCGTTGTCAAAGACGATAGAACCAGTGTAGTTCAACCGGGGAGGTACAGTTGTACCTCCCCGGTGCGGCAGTTGCCGTACCTATTTCTAGCATGAAGCAGTTCTGCGTTTCGGTGGAAGGGTGTAGTTGCCGCCTCACTTGTATTTGAGGCGATCATCTTAGTCCTCAGGAGTAGCAACGCAACTGTGATCAACTTCAGATAAAACGCCTGTTTTATACGAAGTGGCTTACAAATATCCATGGGCGACAGAGACCACTTATCATCAGGCGGACTGCATGCTCGTTTGCTACTTCGGTGATATAAAAAAGTGTAAAAAAATATCTTCCTAATACAGTTCAGAAGATAAACCGAAAAACTTCAACAATTTTTTTTCTTAACATTGGTTGTATTTATATATTTGTTGATATAGCGGGCAACTCATAAATTCGGTCTCAAATCGTGTAAACTGCGTATTCACTTTGTACAAAATGTATATTTTTGTCAACTACGTTTCCAGAGATAGACATACATACACAACATCCGAGTAATATTATGCGGATCTTGTAACGCGTGACAATCGTCACATCAATCAATCCCAATCATAGTAAGTTCAATAGAGACGATTATCGTGCGATCTCAAATCAATTTGGTATCAAAATTCGATTCACTAATCCGAACACCAAGTTTAGTGCGAAACAGTAATGTAAGCGACACGAAAACTAATCCATTAGTTAGTGATTTGAAACTAAACGCATTAGCGGGATTACAACTAATGCCATTAAATTCTCATCTGTTCGAGACTAGCAAGACTTCTGGAGTGACGAGTCATAGGTTACTTGTAATTAGAGAGCGTCAAATTTCTAACATGTATTTTATACAAGCTTTACATGTAAGTCTAGATCCATCTAACTTTGAAGTCCATGGTCTGATTTTAAGTATTGTTAAATAACGCGAGAGCGTCATTTCTAGTGAGAAACATTTTTATTTTTAAATCAGAAAAAAAATATATATTCATTAATATTAGTTTTTTTTCCTTACACTTACTACTACATTTTTGTAAGCAATTCAATGGCAGAATAAGCGTATGAATTATTGTTTTTGACAACCTACTGTAACTTTATTTACCAGGTGGTAGAACCAATGTAGTTCGATCGGGGAAGGACCACCGCCATACCTATTTCTAGCGTGAAGCAGATTTTGCGTTTCGAAGGGTGTGGTTGCCGGCTCACTTTTATACGAGGCGACCATCTCAGTCCTCGGGAGTAGCAACGCATTTGTGGTCGACTTCAGATAACCCCTGTTTTATATGAAGTTGCTTACAAATGTCCATGGGCAGCAGTAACCACTTACCATCAGGTGGGCTGATTGCTCGTTTGCTACTTCATATTTATAAAAAAATATATATATTAAATGTAACGGGTACTCATGTTATGCGTGCACGCATAGCATGGCATGTTAACTAGTCAGGTAGGGTCGAAATATCGACAATAAAGAAATTGAAACAATTTGTTTAAATAAAATAGATTATTACAATAACAACAAACCCTACTACAATTGTACTACAATTGTCGAGTTTTATTTTTCATGATATATTTTTTAATTATTTATGTATGCATTTGTATGCAAATATGTGTATTTATTGGTTTTTACATACATGTACAGATATAATTAGCACTCTATCAATCATATAATTAAATCAGTATTAATAAATTCTTATATTACATATAATTACGCGTTGATTCTCATTGTATTATTAACTTTGTTTCATTTCTTCATCCTGAATTCCATAGACTAAGTTTTTATTTTACATTAAAATCTAGAAGTAGTTCAGCGTACAGTCCGTCTGATAGTACATTGTAACTGCTGCCCATGGACATTCCTCATCAACGCCAAAAAAGGCTATCTCACCTGAGATGATGTTTATCGCCCTTATCACACCCTTTAAACCAGAAGTCTTCTTCTTCTATCTAAAGCAGCGCTTGATATTGCTGGTTATAGACACAAACATGTGTTAATGGCACTAGACCATACAAGGTTCTACCACCTTAAAGCGCCTTGTATAAATATCTTCATACCACACCCTTAAAGCCAGCTTCCAATCCCGTTGCTTTAAATAACGCTGATCCAGTAACTCACCTCAGCTGGTTGCATCATCTGCATAGGCCGCGAGAGCGCTTGCTCGGGCGGCGAGTACTGCGGCGGCGGCTCCACCTCCTGCTTGACACGACGCAGCATCGGGTCGCTGCTAACAGCTGGTATCATCATTTGCACCTGGAAACACAATGTTCATCATGAATACATTGTATTACACGTCTTTGAGCTGTTGCTGATCCATTACAAATATAGTAAGAAAAGGTATAACTGACATTTTGACAGTTAGTGTAAGCCAATACAAACTAAATACACTGAATTTAAATTAAACTAAAAAACCAAAAAAAAAACAGATTCTCTGTGTATTAACTAAATATTAAACAGTACTCAATCCATCTATGAACGTTATATCAGAATTGTCAAAGAGCACAGTAAGGACTTCAAGCCAGATAACGCATACAGGATGCATGAGTTGTTTGTAAGTACAATGTGTCGCCATTAAATACTTTTTATTATATATGATAGACTCATACCAACCCTAGCAGTCAACAACTCGGCTAGGTGACACTGTTACATATTATAATTCATATTAAACATAAAAAAAAATTACACACATTCGTCCACCTTCATCGTTTCCGCTCAAACCAGTACGTGACAGTCAAAAAACGAGTAATATCTCTTTAAGTAAACTTCATTCGAGCCTAAATATATCCATTATCTAACAATAACTTTACATAAAAACTCGGTAGGCAGTAATGTGTTTACTTAACATGTTTAATTGCTGCGATAAGTCAGTCAAACACAAAAACGAGCGCTACGAATACCTAACCTCTAAAAAAATATTGGCTATGCCTTATATATTTCTATAAAAAAGTTAGTCAATAAAGGCTCAATATTTGAATACTCATAGCTGTTTTATCAGAAATAAAGTATTTTAATATTGTCTATGGCGTACATAAATTACAATGCCGCCATTTTGTTTCACATTCAACACAATTTAAAATCAAAACTAGATTCTATTTCGTATCAAACTTTGTAGTCGATGCCTCAATAAGAATACTAGCACATGGATACATTACCTTACTAACCTACCTTAGATTTAAATTGACCTACAAAAACTCGATGAATACAAATATGTGTTTAGTATATCATGACTCATGAAACAATAACACATTTTCTTTTCACAACCAACCCAATTGAAATATAATTCTCATCAAGACATAACAATTCAAGTAAAGTAACATTTTGATACAATTAAGTAATAATAATAATACTAATCACTATTATAAGTCTAAAAACGTGCTCGGATGCCCCGATTACCACAATCTTGAATTCGTCAAATAAAAATTCGAACGCGTATCGAATTATTAACAACACGGATAGCGAAAATAAAATTATTATCTACCCATCTACAAGCTTCAAGGATAGCAGTTCAATGCCCCCTTGACATTGTCGTGGTTCCGATAAAAATATTCTGTGACGCAACCCAAGTAAGTTTTTATTTTATAATACAATAAACGTTTACCTATCACTTTGTTTGTTATGCATGTACCGCGATTAACCGCTATTTCGGACGTATCTTATTTTATTGTATCGCTTTAATTTTGTATGTCAGAGTCAAATAAAACACAATGGGTTTCGCTAATCGCTTGCTAAGACCCTTTGGATTGTCGTTTTCTAGTCGGCTATAATAAAATTATTCACGGAATAGCCTTTAAATAATCGTCTAGAACACCATTTGCGAGAATGAAATATGGACCGGGTAAACAATAGATCATTCTGGCCGCAGACGATGCTTAATGTGTATTTAGTCTTTTAGGCACATCTTTTATATCTTTTTAGATGGAAACGTTCTACAACTATGTACAAATGTATCTGTTAAACAAGTACATAAAATATTTTCGAAATAAGGACGCAGATTGGAATACAATATAAGGTAAGAAAATAAGATTGGTTAATTACACTTGAAATTTTGTAATTAAAACCATATGACTTAATTACAAAATTTCCTCATAATCACCTCATAAATGAACGAAAGTCACCTCAAAATCCTCTCATAAATGAACGAAAGAATCAAGAACAATTCACGTTAAAAAACATTACCCTCCTTCTGACTCAGTCGAGTAATAACATGGAGCTTATCGATCAATATTTTATTCGTGAATTCTATAATGACACGCAACATTGTTACAATACATTTTAAAAATATTGTGTAATGTTTAGACTGTCTACGAGAAAATGCTAATAAAACATTTCTTAATGCTTTCTCCACCATTTATCTCCATACAAAGCTCACGCACACATACACGTGTAAAGTATATGAATACACCGCTGGCACGCACCAGTAACGCACACTTCGATTAGAAAAATAAACTATTTTTCGCCTGTTGTTTGTTATGCTTCGTAATGTTATTTATATCTTATAATCATCCTACATCTTCCCTATAATTTTTAATCAGATCTTGTAAGTGGCTTCAGTTTGCTGAATAAGTTTTATTAACTCCCTCCAAATAAATTACTAATTCCAATAAGGTAACATATGCATTTAGAATATCAAGTAAACATGACCAATATTAACATTCAATCAAAACAATCGCATTACTAAGTACATGCTACAGTTCTATTTAAAATAGAACGAGACAAAAATATCTCATCCAAAAAAACCCAGCAATCAAAATAGTTGACTCATGACGTCTAAGCAAGCAGTTTACAAGTAGCAAAAACGAAACCGCTACATTTAAAAAAGCGACAATGCTGTCTCGCGTGGCATAGTCTCCGAGTATGGAGCCTATCCCAACAGTGGAACTATTGCGTCGCCTCGGCCCGGAGCCCCGAACATTCGGGGCTTAGCCGAATTGCCATTTATCTACGAGGCTCGAAGGTGAGTCCGCGGGCGAGCGGCCGATGAACTGGCGCGCTTGTTATTATGAATATCTATTTTGCGCCACAACACGCCGGTGCCGAAACTGTCTTAAGCTTATGATTTTATCGACTTCAAGGTCCTACGTTTTATAACTATTTGCCCAATTTGCTATCTTAAATAAATTAACTGTATACATTCACAGTACAACGTAACCATTGTTGTGTAGTTTACATTAATATTGTTTTAATATTCGTTTTAAAAACTATTTTTCTTATTATATTTATTATAGCAATAAATTATTGGCCTTCTATTCTAATTGTACTTTTTATATTCAAACTATATAATGTTCTGAAAGAACTGAAAGTCACGTTTCTCATTTCCTTTGTCACGCTAGTTGAATAATCAGGGGAAATCATAAACATAAACAATAAAGTAACACAGCGATCGATTCAGAGGCCCTCATGTTTTATTGATAGCATAAGATATTGAGATAAGATTGGTTAGAAAGTACAACTCTAGGTAAAATACCTATAAATATGTGTCAGAAGGTTATTCGGTGAGACACTGGTCACTTTAGAAAGGGTGATTGCAATACAAAATTACTTCAATGCGACATGGCAAAGTATTTTTAAATCTATCGTTGAATATAATTTGACCTTCATAATTCAATTGTATGGTCATGTAAGTACTTAGTACTGAGCTTATATTATCGATAACTTTACAGTAAGCAAAGTTACAGAACCTTATGTTTTATATCTACATAATTATATTACTAGCTGAAGTACTAGTTTGCTACGGCACATAAAAATGGTCTCTATCTTTAAATAGCGCAACATATGGAAATTAAAAGTAACCTATAAGTTGACCAGGTAAGTAAACTAAATCCATGCAAAATTTTATGTAAATAGGACGAAAGTATTTTGCGTAATTGAGTAACAAACAGACACACGCAATTCATCTTTATATATAAGTATCATAGAATGTATATTGATGGTCTTATTAAAATGTTAAATTTATTATAGCATTATATACTGACCCATATTTATATGTGTGTAATTATCATGCAGCCTTAGCTAATATTTCAATGACGAGGAAAATCATCGTCCGACACAAAAACACCGTCTCTACATAATCATTTTATTCAATTATGGCCCTTCAACCCGGATGTGTTCGTCCTCAAATTAATTATATAAGGATTAAAAGAATATAACATTGACAATAATTCATCTCTCTCAATGCTAACGGGTCGTTGTCATTTATTTACTATCATGTTTGACAAATGTGTTGTTATATAAAAATATAGTAACATACATAAAAAACAATAGGCTTAAATCTAATGTAGCTTAAATACAAGAACTGACGCTGAAATTCTATAATTTGAATCACAGTTCAGTTGAAAATTTTACGTTAAACGCGTTCCTTTTTCCATTAGCACCTCCTCTGGCGTTGCTTATGACCATAGGCGACTATTTCCAAATTAAATTTGCCGTAAAATTAGCTTTAAGTTTAAAAAATCTCTATTACTGAGAAATAAATTACTTATTGAAAAGTAATATTTTATTGCTGAATATCGGTAGCGATCTTTGTTATATGTGATATTTAGAAAAAAAACAACAAAAAGTGTGTCAAAAGATATCAAAGTATCTAATCGTGGGTGACGTCACACCGCCCACCAGGATTAGAACCGCAAACAAAGACAGCGTCACGGAAATCGCATTATTTATGAAACCCCCGGACCTACCTCAACATGATTATAGTAGGCACATGCCGACAGTATTTTTCCATGCGTTATCGTATCTGCTATTTCTGTCGCGATAAAAGAATTGCTAATATGTTAAACAATGTTCGCAATTTGTCGATTAATCGCACAAACGTCTCAGAAGCAACAGCATCACACGTTTGCTCAAGTGCTCGGTTTATTTGAGTCATGCAAACTCCATTGGGTTCAACGTATCTTGTATATGCACAGCAGTAGACCTTGACTACTGGATTGTTTTATTTTATTATTTTTAAAGTACCTAAATTTGCGAATAGAAGAAACCGATACATTAGCAATCTTGGTACGATGCCAAACGAACGTAAGTATATCATTCCGTACGAAAATCTCGGAAGAGTATCCGTTCTTAGATTATGTCGAAATTTTTGCAAAATACCCACGTCATAATGTAATTTTAGGATTTACGCTGTTTGCACGGTGTCGTATAAAGATAATTGTTAGTAAATGTTTATAATATGCATAACGCAACACCAAACTGGTCGTCAAATTCAACACATTTATCTCAAATGTTCAAGTTAAGTTTCACGTTAGATTAGCGTGATACCTAAATTTGCTGCTTGCTTATAATTAAAAAACCTTGAAGCAACAACCAAACAATAACGCGTGACACTGACGCTTGTACACTCTAAGCCTCACACTATAAATGTTTTTCTATCGTCGATGCCATGGACATACACAAACACCCATACATAAATATAATCATCAAGATATATGTCTGGCCAGAGATCGAACTCGAAACCCACTGCGTCAGACCGTTATGATGACTTCTCCGCTACGCGGGTCGTCAATCAACAACAAATTTATACATAGTTGTTATTGATGTCTAACAAAAAATATACGTGTTATTATAAATGAATATTTTCAAATACATTAATAACATTTGGCCTTCAAGACAGTATTTAAATTAAACAGTTACATTTCCCCTAGGATCCCATTAGGTTCCACGGAAAGAGATTCCAAAAATGTGCTTCAAGTACTCATTTGTACAAAATGAGTGGTTTTTAGACTTGTCATCGATGTCCTTATAACTGTGAGATACGAGTTACGTAACCACAAAGCAAGTGGCAAGAACCCTTTATAGTTCGATTCTGGAAGCACCATCGCCACACTTCTTCCTATGATAATAACAGAAGTGCTGAGCGCTACTTAGTTATATAAACATGTGGAACGGAATACATACTGATCTGAAGCATTCTAACTCCCCAGAGGTATCAAGACATATATGGACCACCTTATCGTGCCACTTCAATATTACACTAACAGGTTTACTGTTCTACCACCTAGGTAGAAGCATTGTAGTTTAACTGTGGAGGTACCACCGTTATGCCTATTTCTAGCGTGAAGCAGTTCTTGCGTTTCAGTAAAAGAGTGTGGTTGCCCGCTTACTTACATATGAGGCAACCATCTTAGTCCTCGGGAGTAGCAACACAACTGTGATCCACTTCAGATAGAACCGCTATTAACTATAAAGTTGCTTACAGTTGACCATAGGCGGCAGCGACAACTCACCGTCAGGTGAACTGCATACTCGTTTGCCACTTCAATGTGTTAAAAAAACACACACAAAAAGTAAGTAACCGTGTCCTCACCGTGCTGTCAGACCGAGTTATCTCGAAAACCAAATCATTTTTGATGGTCGAGATAAACATTAACTAGCATATTATAATGTGCAGCATTTGCGTGTGGTCCGTTGGCCAAGGCCGGCGCATTAGCTATTCGGCGCCGTTCGCCGATGACTTCACTGCCACATTTTTGTCGACGCGCAATATCTCAGCTACCAGCTGCTCAATCCATCTTTAATTGCATAAAGTATAAAAACTATATCCGCGAAAATTTAAACATACTTCCAAATCCTAAAAGACGGATTCTTATACAGAAGCTGGAGCCATTAAACGTCTTTTATGTTTGAAATATAATTAAAATATAATAAGGTAAGTTATGCAGTTCAAATTTGAAGAAAAAATAATTAACACAAATCTTTATAAAATTTAAACGACTTCCGGCATTGAGTTACCTACATTTCTTATTATTAAACGTCAATAGATAGTAATCTATTGACGAAAGCATAAATAAGTTAAATTGTCTAAGGTCACTTCTTGTTCTAAGTAATCATAGATTAAATTATAGCCTGCATGCCAATTCAAAGGATTGCAATAATTATCCGTTTGCATCTTCCGCCTGAGGCGTTAACATCCATGTCTGCATAATTTCTGTCAGTTAATATTTTTATAATAACACACTAAGACCCGAAACAACTAGTCGTACATAGTTCTATGTACGGGTAGGTCAGGTTTGCGTAGGCACAAAAAGCTTTGCCCAGGCAAATTCGGCGGCGGCTGTCGAGGTAAAAATAAATGGTGGGGGAGACAGAGAAACAGCTTGGGGAAGGGCCGGGGGTGGTGTCGTGCGAGGGGCGGTGCGGGCGGGGTGCGTCTAGACGACGGCCTTGACCGTGGCGTGGTTTCCGCGCAAGCGAGGTCGACTCGCCCCGCAGCCTACAGACCGACTGTGAAGCGATGGCGTACTTGTACATATAATTGACACTGTTTAGAAAACGTTTTTTTAACGCACGAATAACTTTAAATAACACTTCATCGCATGTTAGACACGGTAGTACAAATATTTGAGGTAGATGAAAGATAGACCTATGAAGGAATCGAATCAAATGTTTGACATGATAACGAATTATACATAAAACCTCCAAAATTTTCTAGCAAATTCTGATTTAATTCAGGGTCACGTTTCGTCAAATTTAAAAAGACAATCCTGTTAACATCTAAAGATACGCAATAAAAGAACAAACGAACGCTTCCATCAAAATGGAAGCGAAGAGTCGGCCATAAAAATTAGCTAGAACAAGGCGGTCGAGTAAGGCGCGCGGCGTCGCGGCTGGCGGCTGGGTCTGTGAACTCGAACGATTCGACATTGTGCCGACATTGAGCCGAGCTAAATAATGCAGATAGCAAAGGGTTAACGACCGACAGCGCCCAATATCACCACGCGGACGATCGTAACATTCTCGAGCACCTGCCGAACGCGCGTGACGCCGCGTTATATAACAAAACGCACTGCCACATCGACCTACCCCAATTGCGTGGAACATCGCCCATCATTAACATACATTTCGAAAGGATATCATGCGTGACGCACGATTTTCACCAGCCGCCATTGAACGAATTTCTTATAGAGTCCAGCCTGATCTAATTATCAAATAGACTGAATTATATTTTTCTTGGTAACATCGACAGTTATTGAAACAATTTATGTAAATTGGATCACTTAGCTTTTCTTATTATAAGAACATTAATAATAATTCTTATTTTAATATCGTGATTAATTGTTCTAATTTTAAGATTCAAGATAAATATATTTATCCGTAAAAAATAGCTTCGTAAAGTTTTTTTTCATTGCGACGTATGATAGGCACGTGGCTTAACATCTAGGTATCTTTATAGTATATGAATAAAATAAATAACATAATACGACATATTAATTAAACCGTCATCTTCACATTAGCAGCTTTATTACACTTTAGCAGTGACAGCCTAGTAGTAAAAACTCGCTAGGGAGTCCAGGGTTCGAAACCCTAACATTAGGGTTACCAACATTTCGACGACAAAATAGAGTATTTTTCAAAGTAAGCTATAAATGTATAGTACACATATAAAACATATAGTACTTTATGGATAAAACATAACACGTAGACAAATATATGTATATCTACTTATTATAATACTATATACCTATTTATCTTATATTTATTATTTGAAGTAAAAGTGTCATACTT
Organism: Cecropterus albociliatus; assembly: GCA_018250195.1. Lineage (NCBI taxonomy): Eukaryota > Metazoa > Arthropoda > Insecta > Lepidoptera > Hesperiidae > Cecropterus > Cecropterus albociliatus. The sequence continues at coordinate 2,690 of DWND01000058.1, read as the reverse complement.
CTATTGTAATTAATGTAAAGACGCGTTCCTAAACTTCGGATTTAGAACTGGTGGATTTATTTGTTAGATTTCGATGAACATATAGTATAGTAGCGTTATTTGTACAATAGTCTATTGTACAAATAACGATAACGCTTGAAATATAGTAGAATACTATATATTATAATACGGTTGGCAACCCTAGCGTGAGATCTAAGTTGGAACGCCTCGGAACAATGGTAACATCTATCTTCCTAACCTTTAGTTCTTTATCTTGTTTTTCATTCTACAAAACAGAAGTCTCTACGGAGTTGAACCGCACACGTTTTATGACCTAAATGGTCATAAATAAAAAGTAAAAGAAGTAAATTTCAGATATAATTAGGGTACAGAAACGACAAGCGCGCTGCAATTCAATTTATGAAGAATAGTCGCGCGGAGAATAAAGTTCTCCCATGCATTTCCAAATTAAATGAACTCGAATATTAATTCGAGTCCGCAAACGCTAAATGTGATTGGTCGAGAAAAACTGCCGGCTGAAGAGAAATGTAGCGCTAGACAATTTTATTAAAAGCTTAATAAAGCTCTGTGTCGTAAAGCGCTAGATTTATGTATTCCAATTAGTTCACAAACTACACGCAAGCTGTTAACTCGATGTCTTTGACCACGCTTAGTCTGCAAATATTTGGACTGATGATTATAACAGGAGTACGAGTTTATTTCGGTTCCGCAAAACAATCTTTATTTACGTTTGCCCATAAATTGAAATGTACATTTTACGTCTACGTTACGTTACGTTGTTACGTTACGTTTCAGCAATACCTTGCAATGTAGACAATATGCTGACAGACAGACTATATGTAGACATCCTTACACCATTCTTGTGTTCTTCATTGTTACATCGCTAGCGAAATTGCATAGACTAAATGTTTCTGTAAAATTTTGGGAAGATTTGAGTCGTACTATCCTCATATCATAAGCAAAACAGTGTAAATTGTCGTAAGGTACTATAGCAGCAACAAAAATAGATCATCGGTCAAATTTTCATCTGTCTAGCTATCACGGTTCATAAGATACAACCAGCAGTGATAGCCTAATGGTTGAAACTCGGCCTCTCAATCGAGGATCCGGGGTTCGAATCCCAGGCACGTACCGATGATTTTTCTAAAATTATGTGCGTAGTAAAAATTTAATTATCACTGCTTTACGGCTAAGGAAAACATCGTGAGGAAACCTGCACATCTGAGAGTTCTCTTAAAAAAAAGAGTTCCCGAAGGTGTATCGAAAGTCTACTAATTCACACTTGGCCAGCGCGGTGGACTATGGCCTAAAACTCTCTCACTCTGAGAAAAGACCCGTGCCCAGCAGTGGGACAATAATGGGTTGACGATGAAGATACAACCTGCCTGCAATAGTGGCATAGCGGGACCTCTGAAGACGCAAATCTACAGCGCTACCTAACGGTAGCCAACAATACCAGTGGATAGGACGAATTTCAAAGTCAAACAGAGATACATACAACCTTATGACAGATAGACGGACAAACGAACAGCGGAGACTTAGTAAGGTCCCGTTTTTACACTTCAGGTACTGAATCCTAAAAATGTTAACGCCTTCCGTAACAGTATAGTGCAGGCACGGCTGTATGGGTTATACCTATCAAAATATAGTATAGAAAATACGATTTTATTTGTCACGCGATCAAAGTCTATAGATGTTAATAAATCATTATACCGAGGCAAAGGCGTGGCGTCGCTTGCATAGTAAGTTGACGCCCGGTGCAATTCCCAGCGAAAGCTGTTTAATTTCTAGTGGAAGCAAATGCAAAGTAAAGCAACACATATTTACCCGATTTCGAGCGTATATATGTTTGTATGCATGTCCATTTCTTTGGTACGCTCTATAGCATAAACGGCGTGAAGGGTTGTAACATGTGACGTATCATTGGAATCCTCTTGGTGGTCATAGTGACAGGATATATAGTTTCGAAATAATTATGGCGCTTGTAAAGAGAAAAATAACAGAATGAACAGATTTTATTATTATCATAACTATTTTACAACTTTTATTTGATACCAATATTGGTTAAGCGTTAAATGAAATAATTTGTCATAAAAACAAAATACCCCACTGCAAATCAGTTTTTGCATTCGGGTTTTTTTGTTTTGATATTAATTTCATGGTTCATATAGCATGTACTACGGATTTCTGACAAAATAAATACAGCGCTACAACAGTGCAACACATTAATTAAATATTACAATTAATTCGCAAACTGTTTGCTGTATCTGCTAATGCTCGCATTTTCACTAAAATTTAGTAGATAGTCATATTTTGTCACAGACATTTTACGGGACAAATCTGTATAATCCCTTAAAAATGTTTGGGACGGATTTCATACCAATATTTACCATTACCCAACATTGCCCTCCTTCTGACGCAGTCGCAGGAGGAGGAAACGTATGTATGTATGTTTGTTTGTATGTATATCCATTTCTTTGGCATGCGCCACAGCCCAAACGGTTGAACGGATTGTGATGCATGGCACATCGTTAGAATCGTCTCAGTTTGCAGAGTGATATAGCCTATATATTTTTTAAAATGGCGCCTGGATATAGAGGAAAAGGAGAGGTAAGGGACGAATTTTTTTACTATTACGACAATATGGGTATCAAATGAAAGCTAATAATAGAACAATCGAAATATATATA
>DWND01000057.1:0-14403 GCA_018250195.1 Cecropterus albociliatus | reverse complement strand
GGCCGGGAATCGAACCCGGGACCCACTGCGCGTCAGACCGGTATGGTAACCGCTCGGCCACGCGGGTCGTCAAATTGTAAAAAATCTTGCACAAAAAATTTAGTATTTGCCCTCCGTAATAAAAGCCTACTTCGCACGTCTGTAATGAAATATAAACATGGCTTCTGACCTCTATCACGTAACGTATGAAACGTTTTTATATCATTGAAGAGATCTATACGATTTAGGGGTTAATGGAATGAAACCTGACAGATGTAACAGTTGTGGTCCCAAGTGTATATTACGTGTATATACTTCATTTCTTTAGAAATACAATAAAGATAGAGTACATTTTTTCTGTAATTTAAACTAGCAACCCGCCCCGGCTTCGCATTGCACCCGTGCGATACTATACAATACTAATTATACTTCAGAATGTCTTTATAAACAACGTTCACAGCTTTTTATTATTAGACAATGTGTTTATTTACGACATCACATTAGAAAATTCAAAAATTAGCCGTACTTTACTTTATGTATTTATTATACATATAAACCTTCATTATTTTAATGATGATTAATTTAATGATTTAAAAAAAACCGCATCAATATCCGTTGTATAGTTTTAAAGATCTAAGCTTACATAGGGATAGACAGACAGCGGTAAACGAGCGATTTTTATACTATTTTATTTAGTTTTTATTTATTTAAACTTTTGAAACACCTTAATTTAAGGCAAGGCCTAATAGGCAATGCGGAAGGTGGTAGAACAAGTATAGTTGGACTGAGAGTAATCACAACTACACGGATTTTAGTGTGAAGCAGTTCTTACATTTCGGCGGAAGGCTGTGAAAACTGGTTCATTTATGAAAGAAAACCGCGAGTGGGTTTCTATTCCAGTGTAGAAAAAGAAACTGGAGCGATACCGTTCGCAAGTAACCAAATGTTGCTGATATCTTGTCGTGGCATGTAGCTTTGGTGTAAGTTAACATTCGAAATAATAGATATCGATAGTGTCGATTAGAGCATCATCAATCTTAATTAATTTCAAAAATGTATTCCAAAACGGTCCGAGTCGCTGCGAAAATAAAAACTTAGTAATATTTTTAATTCCCTCCCTGCATTACCGAAAACTGTTCTCGCCTCTTAATGTACTTTTCTTGTAGTATTACAGTGAAAATATTTCAACAAAGAAAGCGCGAAGTAGTCTTTTGTCTAAATGGAGCTATCGCGAATCTTTTCATTTTGCTAATAGCTCCCAAAGATCCTTCTATTTGCAGTAAAGATGTACCAGAACAAATATGCTTACAGTCAGGGTTTGCAACGTCTTTGTAAATAAATATAAAAATAGGAAATGCAGTCTATCTGTTGAACTTGTAGTTGAAACGAAAATTGTGGGCCCTTACTGCTATACCAGGTTGGAACAGTATATTTCGACCGTGGAGGTACCACCAACACGCTTTTCTTTTAATAAGAGTAAAGTAGCAAACGAGCATGAAGTCTACCTGATGGTAAGTGGATACTGCTGCCCATGGACATCTGTAAGCAAGTTCATATAGAACAGAAGTTTTATCTGAAGTCGATCACAGGTGCGTTGCTACTCTCGAGGGATAAGATGGTCGCCTCCCATTTAGCCGCCAACCACACCCTTCCATCGAAACGCAAGAACTGCTTCACGCTAGAAATAGGTGTGGAGGTGGTACTTCCCCGATCGAACAACTTTGGTTCTATCACGTATTATACGTACTGTTAACGTACTTCTAGCGTGAAGAACTACTTCTTGCGTTTCGGTGAAAGGGTATATTAGCTAGTTCACTTATGTATGTATATATGAGGCGGCCACTTAAGTACTCGCAAGTAGCAACACATCTGTGATCGACTTCAGATAGAAGGCGTTAATCGGCTGTAGACTGGCTTATTTAGGTCACTATTGTATTATAAGTTTTTGGTTGATAAGTTTTCCTTATCAGTCAATATTTACAAACAAAATAGCTAATATGAAAGAATTAAGATTACAGTATTTTTATGTTTTGATTGCTTATCTCTATTTATAGGTTTAACAGCATGATCATAACATTCATACAAGTTCATCAAAACAGAGAATTGGAAAAAGATGTTTAGAATTTAAATTTAATTTTTTTTGCAGTTGATGACCTAATAGTGTTGACGGAGGCAGTGGCGTACCAAATGATGCAGGGGAACTTTGACCGTGTGCTTCAGAGCAATGTTGCAACCATGTATTCTAACCTCAAGCTCTATGGTGCGCAACTCGAAGCTCTCTATAAGGACTTTCTTGACAGGTACGTAGGCTTTGGTACTTATATGATTTATTTGAATAACTTTAATGTATAAAATGTAACAGATGCCTAATGATAGCCGTAATACATACAAAGTGTAATATTTTGAAATCTAAAAATCTGTTTTAGTAACTGACCTCCTGAAGGCAAGATATCTATTTTGTTTTATATATTCTTTTTAGGTATTTTGTAGTCTTCCGCAATGGATCCCAAGATGAGCGGCTGGATAAAAAGACTAGATTGCATCTTTTGGAGCTGATCGAATTGCGCGCTAAACATTGGCAGGGTTCAGATTATATGAGTCAGTATTACAGGCACCGTGGCACTCATGCAGAGGTAATGTATAAATTTTAAAACATTCCAATTTGTTTGATAAAATTGTCTTAAAAATTGTATTATTATATTTTGTTACAGTAATATGTATGTGTGTATTGGTGTGTGATGTGGAAGTTAAAAAATAAATATTGTAGTTAGTGCTTTCTCATGTTTATTACATAGAGTGAAATCAATTTTTGCATAAGATCTTATAATTTCAATACACATTGTTTGCTTGACAACTTTCATAAAGATTAGATCTTATATACTTAAATTCACTAGGGATATGTATATCGCATATTATTTAATCACCCTGATTTCATATTATATGAATGTCACATTCATATTAGTATGATTATAAATGAGAAAGTTTGTAAGGATGTATGTATGAATTTATATTTGTTACTATTCCATTAAAAATAGTATTCTGATTCGGCTAAAATGATGCACATATATAGCTTACGACCTAGATTTACACATAGTATCTTCTTTATTATGGTAAATGACATAAGTGGGCAGAGCCGCAGAAATCGCATTAAGAACAATTGTTGTTTTATACTAAACTTTATGATAAGCTGCAAATTTTCCAAAGGTATTAATGATGTCCACAATTTAAGCGATATGCCAGTAATTACGTTTTATCCTAGTTTCCCTCATGTGAGGTGTACCCTTCCAGCCGCTCCTAGTGCCGACGATGGAAGGGCCGGGCGCGGGCGGCGCGGCCTCGCCCCCGCTGGCTGCGCCCGCCGAGCCGCCCGCGCTGCTCGGCCCCGGGGAGGTCATCAAGCCCTCGGGCAAGTTCCCCAAGCCCACTAAGATACCTGGCAAGAACTACTCCAAGGATGAGGTCGTCATTAGGAACGCGGACTCTGGGAAAGGTGATTGTTTTTCTTAATAAATAGTCAGCAATAACATTAGTCTATCAATTTTTTTGTTGTTGTGTTTATAACAGAATCTGAGTTTGAAGAAATGTTAGGGGTGCTAACTTAGGGGCAGCAATACATTTTTGGCAAATCTCAGGTAGGGTTTTTAACCACCATTCCTATCTGGGGTTGGTTTTATGTATACCATGGGTGGTAGCAGTCACTTACCCTCAGGTGAACTGCATACCTGTATTCGTTGTGTTGCTATTATACAAGTAATGTAAAATCAATTTAATATAGTAGGTAACTACATGTTTTGTTATATACTTGTTCACCACTTTGTATTTGAAATTTATATTAACTTATTTATTTTAACTAGGATTATGCATGTTTACAATACTTTGAGAAATGTCAATTGTAGGTACTGAGATGACAAATATGCATGATTCAAGTATGCTTATCTATTATGGTTTTATTAGTTTAGCTCAACTGTAGATATTCTCTAGTGCATGTTAATAAACTACAGATTCTGAGACATTCTAAAATATTCCGTTTGTCTTATTTGTTTAAAAAATATTGTTTTGTTATTGTTCTGTTTTTTATCTTGAATTAACTGTTAAAAAATCTACATAGTTTAAAATATCTGTATATGTAATATGAACTATAATTGCCATGTTTATAGCATGAGAATTTTGCTTGTTATATATTATTGTAGACTATATTTTATAAGTTTCAGTATGATATGCATTGAAGAATCATGCAATAGCTATTTAAATGGTGGAATGTTTTCTTCACTTACAATTTTGATATTGTTAATAGGTTATAAGCATTGGGTTTTTACTGACCATTATTTTTTTGTGTTTTATCAAACATTCCTTTCTTTATTTATCAGGAAATGGCCGTTACTTTAGGAAGCCCCACTTATTCAATCTAAACATCCTTACACCGAAATTACACTCAATTTAGTCTTGTTACATTTGGGAGACAAATTTATGTATGTTTACTGACCTATAATTTTCCACCATTTAAATTTTCTTTGCAATTGTAATCAATTTGCAAGTTACGAAATAGGGTACATATAATAGGCACTGAAGGCTGTTTTTACATAAGAGAACGTTTGTCGCGGCGGGTTTGCATCGTGACGGTGTATCTGAAGTTGTGTTGTGGTGTTACAGTGATGGGTATCAAGGGGAGGCGGGTGCACATGATCGAGGAGCTAAGTGACACGATTATATCGTTTCAGCGAGGTACGAATGCACGGTGCGGGCGGGCGCATGGTGTGCCGGGTCTATCCTGCCTCACTCTACCTTACCCTATGACTAACGCTTCACTATTCATTCTAATACATCGTATAATAGATAGAAAGCATTTGTGTGTCCAAAATCATGTGATGATTATGTTCATTTAATACTTAAGATAATTGAATCTCATGAATAATCATGTGTGAGTTGATCGGTGTAGATTTAACAATATTTAATGACTTTTTTATCCGTTTCATTTAATACGCCTGTTAATAGCATCGGCTTGAGCTTGGTTAACACGATCATGTTACCATGGTATGGTGTATCTTATTTTACTGGGTAAAATTTGTGATTTCAGTCAGTCCCGGTGCAAAGGAACGCCTTGTTCAGATCACTGGGCCCAATGAGGAAAACGTTAAGTGAGTATCTATATTCATATATTTTTTGGTTTGATTCTTATACATATTTTTTATGAAATGAAGGAACATTGGAACATGTCGCGTGATGAGCGAGTTCTCAGAACCTTTTTATGGGAATAGCAAATAGATAAGGCGATTATTAGGTATTGTGTGACGCACGTGTGTACTTGTGACGTCGTCTGTTTATAATAATTAGACAGCTGTCACCGACACACAAAATTAAAAAAAAAAGTATGAGACAAAGTTACGTAGCGAGAGCGAAGTTACTAATACAATTTTATTATATGACCAAATACCGAATTATTATCTCACTTCTCGATAAAAGTTTTCCCGTAAGTAGTGTTACAATAAGCGTTTTACCTCAAGTCAATGGGTAATATTCCTCCCATAAGGGGTCACACATTACGGAACACGTTTAGGGCGGAAGGGGGTTCGATGAAGTGTGACGTGTGAGAGGTAGGGATGGGAGCTGAATTTCGTGACTTCCCATTTCAAAATTGATCATTGACATCACACTAAGTAGGGGGAGGCCTCACAAATGTGACCATCTACGTCAAGGACGGGAGGGAGGGGTGATGTGTGTAAAGAAATTCGTGTGAGTAACCTAACCAAATGTTACAATAATGAATGCCCCCAGTCACGCGAAGCACCTGATCGGCGACACGATCCGTCGCAACGCGTCGCCGGTGCGGCTGGACGGCGCGCTGGACGGCGCGCTGGCGGGCTCGCGCGCCTCGCTCGACTCCGCCAACTCCGACGACGCGCCGCGCCCCAGGGAGGTATGACGCCACTTATCTTACCTATATACTCCCCTAGTGGTTTAGTAACGGTGCGTTTTACAGAATTTAATTTATCCCTACTCTCCACCCGTGTAAAAATGTTCTCGTTAATTCATCCATTACTGTCCCACTGCTGGGCACGGTCTTCTCTCAGAATGAGAGAAGTTTAGGCCATGGTCCCCCGCGGTGACCAAGTACTAATTGATAGACTTCATACACCTTTAAGAACTCTTTTTTTTATTTTTATTTTTTTTTGAGAACTCTCAGATGTACAGGTTTCCTCACGATATTTTCCTTCACCGTAAAGCAGTCATAATTCTAATATGCACATCATTTTTAAAAAATCAGTGGCCTGGGATTCGAAACTCGGACCATTGATTAAGAGGCCGAGTTTCAACTATTAGGCTATCACTATTGTTAATTATGATCATTTAATTGATTATGATTAACGTAATATAATTAAAAAATAATATAATTAAAATAATAAACAAGCATGTAGTCCACCTTGTAGTATGTGGTTACCGGGGTCTATGAAGCCTCTGTAAGCAACTTCATACATTACAATACTTTTACCTGAGTTCGATTACATATGCATCGCTATTCCTGAGAACTAAAATAAATGGTCATTTCATATATAAACGAGCCGACAACCACACCCTTCTATCGAAGCTTAAGAACTGCTTGACTCTAGAAATAGGTGTGACGGTATTACCCCGGTCGAACGACACCATTTTCTATCCACCTGATAAATCTATATGAACCTTCATAATAGTAGTGTATATTTTATTGAAAATATCGTGGAACAATGTAATAAAATCTGAGATGCCTACTGCACTATGTAAGTAACATTTTTTTTATTTGTTGTGAAATATCTGGATTGCAGAAGTCGCCCCACAACAATTCCCGAGCCCTACTTCATAGTTTCTCAACGAACGATGCCGCGCTGGGGGAGTACAAGTACACTGTGACGTTCGGACAACATTCCATCAAGATCACGGGCAATAATTTAGATCTCGTTAAAGTAAGGCTTTCACGTTTGCCTATCACGTTTTTATTAAAGGAAAATTTATGAGATACTTTTAATTCAATAGACATTAGTTCTTACACCCTAGTAGAGGACTACAAAGTTACAAATTAATGATCTAATAGATTACATTTCATCCGAATGTAGTTAGTTCTTCTTGGGATGTTTGTGGCGGTCATCACTTAGCACGATTTGCGTTTAGTTCGCGATGCCTCATAAGTGTATTAATCTGATAAAGAATGACTACACATGCGTTCTGCATCAATGCAGTCTCTATCGATGGCTCCAATGTAAACTGCCGTAAATGAAAATATCAAAATTTACAGGAGAGCACTTTGAAGTTGTAAAAGCGTTATTTGCCTATAAATTTGGAATCCTTTAAAGTGTTCCATGAATTTTAGAATTAAGCGTATGATTAAGATTGTTCAGACATGAATGTAAGTAAATTAGTTATATTTTTTTCACTTACTCCTTTTTACGAAGATTTTGTCACTTATTTTAGATTAACCTGGAAAAGCGAAAGTGATTTCATACCATTCTATTTCAATGATATCGAAATTTTAATAATTTTAAAGTTTATGGAATCTAGATGTTTCTATACATTCAAGCAAACGTCTTGTAACAGTATTATACCTAAATTTTTAACCACTTTCGCGTTAGAAGCGAACACTCGGCAAACAGTCCTCACTCGAACACAAACACACTGTCGCCCCCATCCCGGACCGAACCGGGCGAATTTTTCGATACGCCTTTGTACAGGAACAATATATTCACATACGTCTGTATACCTAATTTTTTTCTTTTTTACTAAGAATAAAAATATATGTTTTATTAAACGTAATGCGCTAATTAATGTAAAAACATCGAAGTAACTTTTACGCTAGTATACGTAGAATCCATCGATTATGTACATAGCTAAAATGTTTCGGGTCATATAGTACGTAGACTAATTCGAATAACGTGGTGTAGACGGCGAAACTGGTCCTCGACGAGTACTTCGAGAGCGCGGGCGCGCTGGAGGCGCTCGGCGCGGGCTCGGGCGACTTCTTCACGCTGTCGCAGCGGCCCGGCGCCGCGCTGCTGCTGCGCGACGACCTCGCGCTCAACGGCGCCGACGACGACGTGTTCGCCGCCGACGCGCCGCCCAACGACGACGACAGCGGTGAGTCACACCACACTGACCTCTTACAGCCCTACGGCGCTCCACTTGGAGATTGTGACGATTGCGGTCGAGCAACTCATGACAGACATTGGGCTAATGTGACACGAATCTACAGGACTCCACCTGAGAGTTTGTGACGACCGCGGTCGTACAACTCATAAACCCAACATAACACATTGGGTTTATGAGTTGTACGTTATGACTCTGGAGGACTCCACTTGGAGATTGTGACGATCACGGTGGTACAACTTATCGTCTCAACGTGTTACGATTTTAGGGCGCTCCACTTGGAGATTGTGATGACCGCAGTCGTGTAACTCGTTCATTCTCTGTATAGACGGTTTCACTTGAGGAATGCAATGACCGTGATTTTACCGAAGGATAATAGGCAATATTGTTGATAAATTCTATTCCGAAATGTGACTGTACCAAGGTTATTGTGATCTCCAAGCGAAACGTGGTTTTGAAATTTAGTCGACATTATAGGTTTGTTGTCCACATCATTCAGTCTCGTTCCATTGAAATTCTTACGTGATTAATTACATTGGTTTGGTTACTAGCAAACAATGTTTCAGTTTATTCTTTAGTCATCCTTATAACCTACCTTTCCTACCTACTTTTACTACGTTAGATCAGTAATTTCAGATTACGTCATGATTTTTTTTTTCTGTATCAAATAATTTTTGCCCAAAAACGAGACTGAAAGAGAGTGACGATGATAACTATAATGTTACAATCTTTTTTTCTCAAAATGTCTTAATTGTGTCATTTCTTAAAATGACAGTCATTCTGCAAATTACCCAGAAAATTTTTGAATATAATTATAATAATAATAAATAATATCTGTGATATAAATTTTAATTTTATGGATAAGGTTTTTCAGATCCGAAAGTCGCATGTAGGTTGAAGTTTTAGATAAAGACCATGAAACCAAAGCGGCACAGATAAGAAATAACATTGCATTCCAGTAGATCTTATACCAGATATGATACTAACTGTAGCTGAGGAAATAACACTTGAAAATGCATGGATTTGTGGATTTTCATACTAAAGAGTTGTGCAATATACGAGATATAACATTACAATTATTTCCCAAAGATAGCGACTGACTGAAGCATTTAGATTTTCAAAAAAGGAGTAAAAAAAAATCATTTACATAAATCCATTTTGAGTTTATTTTCAGTCTTATCATTTTGGTCCATTACTATTACGATCATATTAGATATTTATCTTATTTATGTATTTATTTACATGTCATTTATTAACAAATTATTTATTGACCAATCACTGACCATCTATCCCGCGGCCGTGGCGGTGTTTTATAAATTTATGTTGCGACCATTTCTTCTTATTGGCCATTATGTTGTTACACATCCGCCTGACTGATACGCTCAGAAGCTACTACCTTGTGAGTACTTTATTTTTGTAAGAATCATATACATATTTTGTTTTTTGAGTTTCCGGGGCATAGCGGTAGTACTTACCTTTTGAGTCAGTGTCAGTTCAGTAACGGCGCATTTGCATTGAATCGTATTATTTATGTTTAAGTTTTTTTTTCATCTTAAAGATATTCATTGATATTGAACATTCGCAAAATTACTCAAAAATTACAAACTTGCGGTGACATTGAATTATTTAATTTTACAATAAGTATTTCATGCATGATAGTTTTAGTTTGTACACAGGCAAAAATAAACCTTAAATATGTTTAACTTTTGTTTGGTATTCGAATTATATTTCTTTATTATTTATCATGTTTTTTTTTTGTGTAAAGAGAACAATCTTCAAAGAATGATATGGTTTAATAATATGTAAGAGAATCATAGTTAGAAATTCTGTTTTGTTCGTCAGAGTAACTCTGCGAATGTATAAAAATAAGCGGTTACAATTGAATTGCGTACGCGTACATGCGCGTCGTGCACGTACACGTGTGTACTAATGTGTGCGTGCACGCGAATGCGAATGCGTCGTGCGGTGTGCGTGTGTGGGTGTGGTCGGTGTGCGGTCCGTGTGTGCGGCGGGTGACGTGTGTGCGTGTGCAGCGGGCGACGGCGGCGCCGGGCCGCGCCGGCCGCGCTTCTCGCGCGCCACCTCCACCGACAAGAACCAAGGTAAGGCGTGCCCCCTGCCTCCCGCCCGGCACGATACGAACGTGCTTGCCACCCCCTGTCTCCCCGCCCGGAACGATACGAACGTGCAGTTTTAGTGAAAAGCTCAGTGCTAAAGTGTAGGATAAATTAGTTTTATCTGTTGGTCGTAATTAGACCTGATCATAATTTTAGTTATTTTCATTGATCGTTAGTAGTAGGAACAAGTCAAGCAAGAAAAGAAATATCAGTGGAAATAAATGTGAAAAGCTAAAGAACTGTAATTGAAATTTGACTTCTGTTCGACGTTTCGTTCGTTTTGTTTCAGTTTCTTTTTGTAATGTCCTAATTTAAAAAATGACAATATCAGTTCCCAAAAATAATACACTAAAATTTTAGCGTAGACTGTCTTCACAGCAGAGTAATAAATTAAGGCCTAAATTTCGAAAATAGAGAGGCCGATAATTTACAAATAATCAATATAATCACTGTTCTGGATTTATTTTACGATTAGTGCTTAAATGATGAATATTCTAAATATTTTTATATACGCAAGATTCTATACTAACTGAAAAATATCTTCAAATAATAATAAACTGAATAATTGAAATTTACTGCGAAACTATATGACTCATTTTGCAATGAATACCATAACTAAAATGGCAGTGAAATTACTTTTAAAACTAAATTTAAAAAATATTTTGTTCAGCGCGATGACGAGAAAAGGGATAATTTCTAGATAGGACATGACATATAATTTAGATGACACAACATAGTAGACTCACTAGCTTAATTGTAGATTCTAATATTCTACATGATATATCCCTATTCGTGCCGGGAACTTTAAACCTTATAAATGTTCAATCATGCCCATTATTGAGATCAGCTCCAAATTTCTCCAAGCCAATTTCTCCAAATTTCTCCAGTTCCAAATTTCTCCAACTGACATTTCTTGTCCAGCAAAAGGGGACAAATTTGGATCTATTCTCAATTTCCATATTATAATGATATATACATATATGTATAGCAACTACATAAAACACCACGTACACACTTTTGTCCCAAATTATGACGTATAATTACGCTACGGAAATATTCTTAGAATTTTGGTGTAATTTATATTAATAAAGATAAAAAAATCTGTGCGTTGTCGCTCAATTTCAATTTCTCCCCAATATTCAATTTCAAAAATTAAGAGATTAAGGTTCACTATAACATTTACATAATGTACCACATAATAGATTTTTTATTTTTATTCTAGCAAATGTTTTTTTACATATCTATCTCCGTACATTCAATCTAATTATAATTCTAATAGGTATATCAGTAAGTATCCACTTAAATATCTATTTTTTTTCTTAATTTTAAGGAATTATTTTACACATATAAATTTCATGAATCATAAATATTTACGTAAGTCATATTTATCGATCAATTATAACAACACACTAACAAGCATCATTTAGCATGTAACTTGGTCATTTGTATCGTGTCGTGCCATATTTATGCAGATGTCAGTCAATAATAATACTTATTAGCTAATCAAAGATGTTACTAGTTGATACATTTGGCTGTGGTTGAGTTTTATTAACTTGCTATGCGTATGTGAATGAATGCCACTTAAAAGCACCCATTGAGTAATGATTATTTTATAAAGCTTAAAGCTAACAATTTATATTTTGTGTTTCTCAGCCTGCATTACATAGTGCAATTTTTAAGTAAAAAAACACTTCCTTAACATAAGATTCTTATAATTATGCTACAAGTGCGGCAACTCGAACACATTTTTCTCTAGGAATATTCTTTCGTTTCGGTTCAAAAATTCATATATGGTGAAATAATGTACGTGCGATTTGTGAGTCGAGTTGCCGACGCTTCCGTCGACGATCCGTCGGTGGCAAGCCGGCGCGGGCAGTCGCTGTACGGAGCGTGTGTGCGCAGGAGCGGGCGGCGCGCGGCAGACGTACACGTACGAGACGCTGGTGCAGTACGCCGACTCGCCGCTGAGCAAGCTGCCGCCCGCCGGCCTGGCCGCCTTCCCGCCCGACCTCGCGCGCAAGGTAACGCTGCTGGCGCCGCGCAAGCGCCCCCCGCACCCCCCGCACGGCCCGCTGCCCCCCCTCGCCCCGCACGCCCCGCCCCGCGCCTGGCCGCCGCTGCACCACCCCAACTACCTCGCCGCGCTGCTCTGTCGGAACTTCTATTGAACCGACGTGCAACGATTTGATACTCGCGAATAGGCGCGATTACGTAAATGCTCGAAGAACGCACGCGTATAAGCACGAACATTTAAGTAATCTATTCGGGTGTCTTCGATATTCCCATACAGTATTTTTAGCGCGAACCAAAGTACTGTATCCGTGTACGACGTTTATACACGCAATATACGGCGAATTACTGCGGATTGACCGCGAGTGTCTAAATGTTGCCGATGTTCTTTCGCTCTCTCCGCGGAGGGCGTCACTCCGGCGAGGTTTCTTATTTATTACACCGGGATGAACTACTATATTCGACTTTAGCGCCGACCCCCAGGGGAGGTCTTTACAATCTTAATGCACGAAGAGGTATTCTTGTAAATGCGGTGGATATGAAAATAAATAGATGGATATGTGGTGGTGTGCGCGGCGGCGAGGTCGGCGCCTTATCCGACGAGGATCGTTTGTTCCGCAGCCGGGCGCCGAGGCGCGGCAGGCCCGCGACGCCGCCTAGCGCCGCCCGGCCCCCGCCCCGCTCTCCGCATCCCCATCACCCTCGCCCCGCCCCTCCCCTCCAACTCCACTCGGGTTCAAACAAGCTCGTTGTAATTTAATGCAAAAGTTGAACTTTTGCTTTGGGTTCCTCGATACCGTTCCGGATACCCGTACGAATATGTTTATTGATATATAAGCGAATGCGCTCAGTATTATGCACGTGTTAAACCTGATTAAAGATACTGTCACATCTTTAACCATTTTTAACATTTAATATTGAACGCGTTTCTTTACTATTTTGTTTGTAAAATTAACCGCATGTACGTCACGCGCTTGGGACAAAGCTTTGAGCGAAACGCTTATAAGTGGGGCTTCGGTAGCATAAAATATATTAAAATTTCGTCAGTGACATAGTCATAATAGGTAAAAAATTCTAGTCAAATGTTTGTAAATGCATCTCTACTTAATCTCGAAAGTAAGACTAATATAAAATAGGGAAAATATTAATAGTAAGCGCTACGTGATCTCGGTAGAGTAAGTTGCAAATTAAAATAAGACTGATTATTATTTATACTAGTAATATGGGCGAGTCGGGAATAGTTTGCTATTAATGTAAAGCCTCACAATGAACGCTTGTGATCTTTCGAAAACTATGATCTGATAATTGATTTTGCTAAATAAAAATTGAATTTAAACATTTTTTCTAACGACGAAGCTTATATATTGATTCCTGAAATGTTTACAGCTGTAGTATTGTAATTGTTATATTCTCTGTTAATTGTTGGAAAATTTATATGCATAATGTTTATGATGTATTTATGACTGGTTTATTGGAATTCAAATTATATATTTAACCGTATGTTAAATTTATGTTATTGCTGCTTGGACAGAACGGATATTCGAGGGAGGTTCGCTACAGGTAGAAAGTGACTATGATTTATAAAATACATAATTGCTTTGTTCCATATTTCCTGATTGAAAATTATTTTCAATTATCCGCTTTGCTTTATATATATTATATATACAGCCATATGCGTGTTAACAAATTGCCTGTGGTATTTCTTTTCTGTTTTGTGGTTTTATTAAATATATCATTTAAAAAGTAACCGTCTTTCCTTGTTCTCACTAACTGAAAACACCGCGCTTTTCGTTTCTGACTGCTGTCTCAAGTAAATATTCTTTTCCGCCAATTCGCACATACTAACAAACATGTAATATCATTTGCACGCGATTGTGATATTCTGATTTCGCACATTACAAGAAAACTTATGAAAATTAATAATTATGTCACATTTGTATTAATTTATATACATTTTGCTATAAATAAAGGGGAACGATAGACGGATTATTTCTTTTAGATTGTTGTAGGTACACAATGGGACTGCGATTCTAATTATAACTGGTATCAAGTAAAAATTAATTTTGTAGAATAAATAATTTTATGATAGAGGATCGAATATTTTAATAGGTACACCAATAATAAACATTGACACAATAATTATGTAAGTGCGAAATCAGATTAAAGCAAACATCAAACACAAATGTGG
>DWND01000056.1:0-14442 GCA_018250195.1 Cecropterus albociliatus | reverse complement strand
GGATTTCATAGTCAACATTTCATTTTCATGGAGAAAAAGGAATTCGTATAAAATATAAATCTTGCATAAGAGAGCAGTCTACCCTAAGTTGTTGATGACAACAAGTTAATAAATGTTATATATTATATATTTTGTAATTATCCTAAGGTACAATATTTTAAGAGACAAATAGAAAACGAAAGAACATCAAGATCTTCGAGTTTCATGTACAAGTTCTGTTTTTAATGTGTATTTTGAAATATAACGCTTTGCTAACCTAACATAACCTCACCTACTAATACTCGTATGCGTCCCTATGTTATAAACTGCGTAAACCTTGGTTCTAGATTTCACCATGAAATACAAACTCATTTACTGAACCAACATTTGCGAAGTCGTCCTGAATACTGTGCTATTGTGATCACATTTTTGTTTGTCCACTTGTTCGCTTTGATAGGCCGCATGCCGGCTACAGAACTGTCAGTGACGTCACAGCTTCCAGCGTGTATGAAACTAATGCAAACTAATATGTGGCTGCGATATACTTCTTATTCCGTTGTGATAAAGGTAAATATAGCTTGTGGCAACGGCAAACGTAACTTGGTGGAAACGTATGCGATTACAGTTGGCTTGTTTAATCAGGCATACGAAGCGACGACAAAACAACGACACAACAACGTGAAAAAGCGCTTCGTCATTGGCATTAAAAATGGCAGCGCTGGTTAATTTAGTTCTGCGAGTAAACAAACATTTAAATCTGTATGCACTTTTGTTATTTCGCGTTTATTTTGCAATATTTTTTTAATGACGACCATTTTTTGGAGTATTTGTATTTTGATATATTTTACTGTTAACATTTTTTGTGTGCATAATTTTGTTTTATAGTTCAAACTTCTTTTTCATGCTAAAAAAGCATAAAAATAAATTTTGAATACACATAGCCGGGTAGTCATTCACGTAGTCTTTTGCTACGACGTGCTACGGCGTAGGATGTTGAGTTTCTGAGAATACATTTTATATATTAGTGAAATTTACTTGGGGGAGTAATAACTTATTATTTATGTACCATTTTATTTAAATGGAGCAATTGAATAACGATACCAAATAAACAAGAATATTTAAGACAATATGGAGTTTCTTCTGAAAAGGAAATGTGATTGACCCGAGATCTCCTCGAGAGAGCTTCGATTTAAATGTCTAGAGTGTAGAAAGTATAGCACCGGTCAGACGAGTAGACTGAGTAAAATATAAAACTATGTGCCCCAAAATGTAAACGTATTATAAAAGGAATTGCACAATACGTATAATAATGGCGCATTGCACTCGACCGTGTAGTGCTGACAACGCAAATGTGGGCAAGTTGCCTACGATATACTTACAATATACTTTACCATTTAGACTTACATGAATTTGTGGTTGTTTTATTTCAGAAGAAAATACTAGTAGCAATCAATTTGGTAGAATGCATTGTTATCCCACTTCGGAGGCACAACCGCCATACTTATTTCGGTGAAATACTAGCAGTATCAGCGCTGCTGTGATCTGATATGGACGGTGTAAGTAAACTGATAAGGGGCACATTCTTATCTGAGGCGTTCGGACTTAGTTTAATGTAACAGGTTAAAGTATAAAGTTGTATATATTAAAGTACAAATTTTAAAAGCAGAAAATTAAGATTTAAGGCATATTTATCAGAAAAATATAATTATGCTTTGGCTATAAATTATGATGTCACAATCCAGCAAGTAACAAGCGAGAACATATTATTGTCATAAATTTTGATGACACCAGCATATAATAAAACAGAACAATGAAACGATGCACTTCCTAGCGTAGCGCTGACTCTGCTAATATGATGCAAGTTGTCCGCTAAACAGCTGACATGTGTCTGGTGCCTTTACAATAGAGATGTACGATTTTTTTAAAAGATTAAAGTAGCAAACGAACATGCTGTACCATGTAGCATGATAAGTGGTTTTGCCGCCCATGGACATTAAGTTAGTTTTATTAACAGTTAAGGGTTGTATCTAAAGTGAATCACAGATGCTTGCTACTACCGTGGATTTAGATAACCATCTATGAGGTAACCGCCTCATAGGAAAGTGAGCCGGCATCGGCAACCACACCTTACCACTGAAACGCAAGAACCGGTACACGCTAGAAATAGATGTAGTGGTTGAAATATAAATATTCTACAACCTTGTAAAAGTAGTTTAGCTTAACAACTTAGTTGATCAAATCCAATAATAGAATTTCATGATTTTTGTTATGCTTAGATCTGAAGCTAAGGAAAGAGTTAAGGATCTAATTTGGTGTATTTATAGCATTCTCGCAGCACGTCTAACTTGCTAAGCTCGGCTTCGTAGCTCTGTTTTGACACCGTATACCGTCTGCTTACCGCTATCTCGCACATCTCTGGTGGAAAGGAAGAGATGTGTGCTATATGATCGAGATCAGGAATCAATTATGGTCTTTACCGTACCTCAGTTAAATCTTCATATTTTCTGTAGGAGTAACATGTTCAGCCTATTTGATGGTGATTAAAAAGTGCTAATTGATAGTCATCACCTTTGTCATTTTTACTTATGTACTCTTTTAAATAGTAAGTAGTTTCTTAAATTCAAACAACTTCGAATAATCAGAGCTTGGGAATATAAATACTAGCCCTAAACATAATTCGTTCCATGGGGCTATTTATTATATACCAATAAAGCTAGCGTCTATTATTAAAACGTTGTAAATATTCCGTCAAGGTAAAATGAAATATAAATTTGCAGAACATAAAATATTTTATACCCCAGCGTTTTCAATTATGACTTTACGGCCGCATAAAAAAACAAGGAGTGATTCCGTTCAGTTTCTACAACTTAAGTTTACTTTACCGATTCAAGAAAAATATATAGTTGAAGCGGGTTTTAATTAAAACTGCAGGAACGGTGCTAACGGCTAAGAGCGAGCTTGCAGTGAGTTCTTTGCTCGTTGGCTCTTTATTATTCATAAGCAGCGATATTCGTGATGGTTGATGCTTTGAGATTCGGGTACCCAGTATGAGGGTATCAAACCCAGGTTGAGTTTGATACTAGATTTACATTTACATTTTCAATAAATAACATATTTTTACTACTACATCTGTTACTATAACTAATGCAGATAACCTAGTGGTCTTTAATGCATCTGTTACAACTACTAACGCAGATCTTAATGGTAGGAGTGTGGGAGTCTAGGATTCGAACCCTAGACACGCTCCAAGATACCTCTGTTTAATAGGAGTATGTACTATTTCATTAGCACTTGTTTTAACGATGAAGGAAAACATCACGAAAAACCTGCTTAAATGTTCATAAAACAAGTACGCAGACCAATCTAATAGCCAGTGATGGCCACTGCCATCTAAGGACATATGCAATTAACCCCAGATAAGATCACAGTCTTCTCTGAGGTTAGACTCAAATACGTTTACCTCTGAGGACTAGGTTGGCACGCCTCGGATAAGTATAACTTTCTTACCACATGCTTCAGACCAGAATACAGCAGCTTATAGAACTATTTTAGACAGATATAGGTGTCCAATGTGATAGATAACAACAGAGCACAGATTGTGTGTTCAACCTCTCTCAACATATACACCCATGACCAGTGGAACGAAAATGACGAGAAAAATTAACTAGTTTATCACACGTAAAACAATTTATTAAATACAAACATGCATTCTGCTGGCTCACTTTTATATGAGGCGACCATCTCAGTCCTCGGGAGTAGCAACGCATCTGTGGTCGAATTCAGATAGAACCCCTGTTTTATATGAAGTTGCTTCCGAATGTCCATTGGCGGCAGTAACCACTTACCATCAGGTGGGCTGCTTGCTCGTTTGCTACTTCATATTTATAAAAAAATGTATACTGGTGGCAGTTGTCATTAAGTGAGCTGTTTGTTCGTTTGCTTTTATACATCTTAGCTTCAGCGTGAGTTCGAATCCGTTTCCACCAAAACTTGAATTTACATTAAATAAAACATTGAAACTCGTTAAGTTTTTACAATAGTTTCATTAAATTTGAACCGTTACCTTGGATCTCATATGAAATAGTGCATTTAAATTTCGGTGAAAAACGTAATCTGAAATGTAGCCAAATAGCTCCCAGCCCTAATTACACTGCGGTTCGAAAAATTCACGCTAGTTTCAAATGTAATGAGGTACTGGCATTCCTCAAGCCTCAATTCATAACTACCAGCGTAAACACTAATACTTATTTATTTATTCTTCTGTGAACCTGTAAGTTTATCACCTTCAAGTTTGAGTTGGTTAATATATCATATCTATGAGGCTCAAAGTAACGGACTTATTTGCGGAATGATTATTTATATGAGGTATTCCAATAAGACGGAAATCAACTGCCATCTTTGATTAATTCAAGTAAGCATCCGGTCTTTTCGGAGTTATACAAGTTTAGAACTTAGTATTCTTGGATGCATTTCCGATGATTTTAGTGCCAAATTAAATTATAAATAAAATTAGAAACATTGGTGCCACATCAGTTTCTTCTATAAAGTAACGAATCCTTCGTGTTATTTTTGAGGATTTTTGAGGATTCTCATCATCTCTTAATTATTGACAAATTAAGTATACTTGCACATTTAAAGCATAGAGCATATATCCAAATACTCCTTAGTTTCTTCTGCCTTTTTTGTACAGTAAATTTTCATAGAAAACACATGCCGAGAACTTCTAGCCGCGTACTTTGCTGTATCACGCGTACAATTTCTCACCTAAAGTCATACACCCGTCTTTTTTTATCAGATTGAAGTAGCAAACGAGCATGCAGTCCTACTGATGGTAATTGGCCATTGCCATCCATGGACATCTCTAAGCAACTTCATATATAATAGAGGTTCTTTCTAAAGTCGATCACAGATGCGTTGCTTCTCCCGAGGACTGAGATGATCGCCTCATATATGCAACCGGCAACATGAGCCGGCAACCCTTCCAACGCAACGCAAGAACTGCTTCACGCTAAAAATAGATGTGGTAACTTTTCGGACGAACTACATTGGTTCTGCAACCTAGATATCACCCGTCTGTATCATTCATCGTGCCCAACTGCATCTTGCATTGCTTACGATTCCGCATCGCTCACTGTAAACCAATCTATACACCGCCTCGCGAACCGTTCCGTCACAATCGACGAGTACCCATTTCACGCCGCAAGTTGCATACCATTCTGCATTGTTCACCGCGCACCAGATCGCATCATTCGATGCGTATCATTCATTGCCCTGTATCGCCGTTACATATTATGAATGTCAAGAAGCCGAAAAAAAAAACGTTAACGTAAAATCTACGTTGCAATATATAGAAAAAGTAAACAATGAATGTTTTCGGAGAAGTATTAATCCTGTACTTAGTGCATATTTAGAGTTCAACGCGTAACGTTCCGCTTCACTCGTTGCGCACCATTCCGCAAAAAAGCGGCATTATAGCTGAACATCTAATAATATTTCCCAAATAATAAATTGTGTGTTACTGTAAAGAAATAATTGTAAACATGTTATATACGACAATGTTCCGCATATTTCGATTCAATGCGTATTCATTGCTTCGCATCACCGTTCTGTACCGGTCGGACACATTTTCGCATTCCACGCGTACCGTTCCGTTTCACTCGTTGCGTACCATTCCGCAAAAAGTGATATTATAGCTTAAATTTGAATAATGTTCCCAAAATATAGACATAGGTCTGACACTGTTGGCACTGTAAGAAAATAATTGTTAACAGGTTATATACAGCAGTAAATCGCATATAATCTGCGTTCCTTAAATCATCGCCGCCTATCAGTGCTATAAATAACTAGCGAGCGTACTATCTGCGTACATAATCGCTTATGTTCCGCTGTGTAAGTTCCCTGCGGTTAGTCTATTTTGGAAAAAAATATCACTGAGACTAGGTAACTCTGATTTTCTGAAAATATTTTCAAGTGTTTATTAATATGTTGCAAGATTTTCATTGGCTTAAATATGTGGTTCGATACTTAATAGTTCCGACAATTTATGACAGATGGCGCAAAAATAAAAAAATACAAGCACCGCCACGCAAAGAATCAGGTCTACCTGCGCCTATAGATGTTTCACATTCATAGGCGTGGTGGTGGTACCTCGCCGGTCGAATCATTTTTATCCTACCACCTTGTAAAAGACGTATTTGAGTACATGCTTTTATTAGTTACATATTTTATCCGTGAGTATCATTAAGATCTTAGAGCATATCTATATAATGGAGTGCTCTCTCATTTGTAACTTGAATTGATGGAGCTTTTTCGTTCCTTTCGCTTTTTCTCCGTCGGTTTTTGCTTCACCTTATTTTAATTGTCTCCAAGACCATAAATATTCCTTACTGCCAGCGTTTAAATTTAGCCTTTTATTGAGGTTAGCAATTTTATTGGGCTTTATTGATTTGTTAAATGTCTCGTTCGAAACATTATTTGTAACAGGGCTTATGATATTATTGGGTATAAATAAATTTAAATTTATTGCAACAACAACCATTACAGTCAACTACATTTCAGTAATTTAATCTGTTCTTTGTGGTTTAATTGGGAATAAAACAATCCAAAAGTGGCTGTTCAGTATTAAAACATTGTTTTGATGATATAATATTTGAAAAAATATTACCTTAAAGGTATAGTTTATATGATAAATGTTAGCTATAAACAGCTAATAATAGTAGTATACATATTTATATTTACTTAAACCTTTTGTAACCTTTATTTAATATTTTTTCAATTATTTCCTAATTGTAGTTTACATAGTTGTCCATAATAATACATCTTATTATTAAAGTATTTTTTTCTATGATAATAAATTGAAATACAGTTGTAGTACCACTTAAGTACAACGGTACATGAACATATTCTACGAATAAATAATAGCAGTCTTGCAATAAAAACTTGCATGCGTGATCCATTCACGTTTTAAATTGTGGGAACTTTTCAAACCGACAATACATTTAAACTAAGCGATTTTTCAAGCCAGAAACAATGAGTCGTACACACATTTATGTCGCAATGTTAAGCCTTTACCTACCTTAAACCTTTGGCCTAAATAATAAAACATTTCGATGTAAAAATAATGTATCCAACAACAAACTATTATTTTTTATGCAATATGCTTTGGGAAGTTTGAAAAATTCGGTTGATATTAATATGTGTATACGGAAATCATATTATAAGCGTAACTGCAGTTATTTTTGAAAGAATATTCAATTTGCTTTCAGTCACTTGAAGGCCTGCTGCAAACTGCAGATCTGCGGACAAACGCAATCCGCAGTTCAGAGAAAATGAGGTTAACTGCAAGCAAAATTGCTATGCAGTTACTCTGAAGTATGTAAGTATCAAAAAATGCTCGCAAATTGCTCCCAAAACTAAACGTAAACGCTTGGTCTTTTTGCATCTCTATTGCTTATAGGTGTCATTTCTGTTTGCTATAGTGTCAATATTGGACAAACGGAACATCAATGAACGAAGCCGACTCCGTTATTTTTGTCTACCGAAAACATTCAAATTAGTGTCGAAATGTGATACATAAAACGCGTGTCTTACATATCTAACAGAGATTTGCGGTTCTCAGAATAAGAAAACATATTTTATTATCTATCATAAGGTCAAAGATGATTGAAGAACAATAGAAAATAAAACGACCTCCATTACTCAATCTGTATCCATCTATCAGGCTTTTAAAAACTTCTGCTAGACGTAGTACTCTCCTAATGGCAGTTTTTAAAGATTTCTTTAGAATCATTGTGATTTGAAACTAGACGAAATGAAAATGCGTTACAAAAGCCGTTGTCGGCGGTACTAGATGGCGCTGTACCTTTTACTGAATCACGATAACGACTTTACTTCGTAGCTTGTATAAAACATTTGGTTTATGCGAAATAAGCTGTCCGAATATGGGCTGCAGTTAATATTTAATCGATTTTATGTCCAGAAAGTTTATATAGTATATATTATTATTATTATTATTAAGTTTCTCGTCTGTGAATTGTAGACTTTTTAAATAATAAATCCATCTTGGTGATCACAGTGGATCGATATTACACTGGAAAACGCTGCTATTCATTCTGGACTTTATCTTAAAGATTTACATGCCGGTGTGCACGCGCATTATAAAATTCACTCTCATCATTTTAACTTCAACAGTCAAGATGAATGGTCGGTAATATGGCAAGAGACCGGTTTCATCCATCTTGACATCGAAGTCTCTATCAACTATAGATGCACATTCCTAAATAAAATGAATCTGTTATCTAAAGAGCTTCATTTGTATCTCAGTCATGTTACATGCGAAGAGAAAGTAGGAATTTTCTCTTAGTTCATTGCCAAATGGAAATTCTCTGATGCAAGTACATTATTCGTTATAGCCCGATAGATAGCATCTTTTCATTACCTTTGATAGTTCTTTGTCATATAAAAATTTAACTTAAATCCTATACAAATAGAGTGATAGACTTATCAATGAGGAACATATTTCTGTTTCGTTTATCAACCGATTTTGTTTCCTGTAACTATTGGAGAGCTTGCATATTATTGTGATGAAATCAAACACCTCAGGTAGGTAAATAGGTACTTTATTAAATAACACGGTTAACTTATACTTGCACTCACATACACTAACACACTAACTCACTATAACACGACTCAACAACTTCTGTCCCTCAAAATGACAGCGATCTCCATTTTATATGCACAAATGTAGCGACATCTGTAATCACTAAGTGGAACTAATTCATTAGCCAATCAGACACAAGGAGATCATTTTGCGAACTAAATAATTTTACATATTGTTATTTTTATCCATTATGCGTGTTTATAAAATTACAAGAATAAATATATTTTTTTTTATGAATAAATCATTACATTCGGCCATCCGTCAACGTGCAATCTCCTGATGCACGGCTCTAAATAGTTTATGTTTCTGTTACAATTACCTAAACATATTTAATCATATGTCCATTGATTATAAAATTATTATTTTAATTAGTCTTCTAAACAAAAATCAGGTTATTTTATGTATATAATACAAAAAAAAACAATCATTACATTCGGTCTTCTTCTGAAGAAGATGTGTTGGTTGAACTACTGCTCCTATTAGAGAGATTTTGTTGGTTGCTGCTAGTGGATGAATTTATGTTTATCCAAGGCCTAATTCGATCGACAGCAACCACAGTTTCAAACTTACTACTACGCTTTGTAAAACCGGGTATTCCAACTATTTTATATCTATCTTTTCCTAGTGGTTGAGCTATTTTGAAGGGTCCTATGTATTTTGACATCAGCTTAGTGCTGTTACCTTTGTTATTAAAATTAGTTCTAGTTATTTTAACTAAATCACCTTCTTTATATTTAGGAGCAGGGGTTCGACCAACGTCATAATTTAATTTTTGTTTATCTTGACTTGACCGTATATTGGAACTGATCTCCTGCCTTATATTTTGTATAGATTCTGGCGCTGGTTCAGTACCAATATCCATTTGGTTACAAAGACTATCTCGCAATCTGATACCAAACAGAGCTTCGGTTGCAGTCTTTTGAGTAGACGAATTAACAGTATTATTGATACCCCACTGTATTTTACCAAGAAAAGCATCCCAATTACGTTCATCATTACCATCAATATGCTTAGCAAGGGAATTTAAAATGGTCTGGTTATATCTTTCGGCTTGTCCGTTAGCTCTAGGACATGCCACTGCATTGAGAACATGTTTGATACCATGATTATTGCAAAAACTCTTAAAAGCCGAAGATGTGAAAGCTGTACCGCGATCTGAGATAATTCGACTTGGCAAGCCAAAATCGTAGAATATATTTTGGAGAGCTTTAAGTGCGGTTTTAGTCTTTGTATCCTTAACTGGTCTTACAAATACATATTTAGTAAACCCATCGACAACGGTAAGAATGTAAGCGTTACCATTTTTGCTTTTTACAAATGGCCCAAGATGGTCGATGTGAACTGTGTGAAATGGAACGCTAACCTTCTCAATTGGATGTAATAATCCAGTTTTTTGTCTGGAATTATTATCATTATTATATGCACATTGTATACAAGATTTGACATATTTTTTTACAAACTTACGCAATTTCGGGAACCAGAATAATTTTTGAATTCTCTCAGTAGTTTTGGCAATACCCAAGTGACCAACTTCGTCATGGTTAGCTCGGCATATTTGCCAGCGTGCTTCTCGAGGAACAACTAAACAATTAATATCGCCAACTTTTCTATAGACTCTATGGTTATTTATTACATAATTTTTGCGAATATCTCTAGCTTCACTATCTGTTTCTGGTTTTAGAATTTTTATTATGCGAGCAATATCAGGGTCAGTCATTTGTAATGTCAGTAACCAATTATCAATTTCTATGTTGTATACCAAGACAGTGGACTCGTCAATAGGCTCAGATGGTAATGTTGTGTTACGACTGAGTGCGTCGACGTGAGACATACGAACTCCTGGACGGTATTCAATCGTAAAAGAAAACTCGCTGATCTGAAGCCACCATCTCGCTATGCGAGGGACTAGATCACGTTTAGTTAGTGTAGTTCGAAGAGCATTGCAATCTGTTACTATTTTAAATTGTAGTCCAAGTAAATATACCCTAAATTTTTTTAATGAACTGACAATTGCTAAAGTTTCGAGCTCATAAGAATGTAAATGGCGCTCTTCAGGTGTTGTCTGCCTACTAAAGTATGCTACAGGTTTTAAGACACGAGTAGTCAAATTTTGCCACTGCATCAAAATTCCTCCTACACCTAAAGCGCTTGCATCTGTGTGCAACTCAGTTTCTAAATGGGGATTGTACAAGGCAAGAATTGGTCTGTCTATTAAACTTTCCTTTAATAAAGAAAATGCCCGAGACTCAACTTCTGACCATTTAAATATTATACCTTTTTTAAGCAAAGTAGTAAGGGGTCTTGCAATTTCTCCGAAACCTCTAATAAACTTACGAAAATAACTCGCTAGACCAAGGAATTGACGGACTTCGTGAACATTACGAGGGATCGGAAATTCCTTAACAGCAATAATTTTATTTTCATTAGGTCTGATACCATCAGCAGAAATTTCATACCCAAGGTAATTGATACGGTTATCAAAGAAACGACATTTGGAGAGTTTAAGAGTGAGCCCAGTCTTCCGTAAAAGTTTCAATATGTCTTCAAGCCTTGTAAACCCCTGATTTATATCCGCGGATGGAACGAGTATGTCATCTAAATAAGCCATAGCTGTTTCATTGCGTTTGGAGCCAAGCATATTATTTATGACCCTTTGAAATATTGCCGGCGCATTGGCTAGTCCAAAAGGCATCCTTTTGAACTCAAAATGACCATCAGGTGTCACAAATGCCGTTAACGGTCGACTTTCTTGTGCCACTGGTACTTGATAATAACCCGAAGCAAGATCTAAAGAAGTAAAATACTTGTTACCACTAAGATTAGTAATTTGGTCATCAATTAAAGGTAAAGGAAAACGGTCTTTTATGGTTTTATTATTAAGGGCTCTATAATCTACGCAGAGACGTTGCTCGCCTGTTTTCTTTTTTACCATTAAAATAGGGCTGGCATAACTTGAATGTGATTCTTGAATAATGTCATTTTTCAGTAAGTCATGTACAATCTCACGAACTTGTTCTCTTTCGACATTTGATAAACGATATGGTCTATAAACTACGGGTCTATCATCGAGTAAAGATATTTTTAGCTCAACAGTATTGGTACAACCGATCTCACCTAAATTAAGTGCAAAGCAATCTCGATATGATTGTAATAATTCATATAGTTTGTCCAGAATAGTACTATCGGCATCGGGACCAACTGTTATATCTGATTTATCTAAAGGTGGTAAAGTGGAAATATTTTGAGAAATTGTATTAGTATTATAAACTTCTTTTTCAACAAAAGGCATTGCTCTAGCAATTATGGTGTTCGCCGGTATAGTTAAAACGTCACTAGTGAGATTAGTAATATTTAAATAACATTTTCCTTTATCAACACGATAAGCTCCTTGATGCAAGTGATATTCGTTTCCAGGTAGACTACTGGTATAACCCTCTACGTAAACATCGCCCGAATAATAATCTGACGCACTAACTTCAATTAATCCAGATTTAGGTACAACTGTAACCCGTGGAACCATTAATTTCAAAGAGTTGTT
Source organism: Cecropterus albociliatus (assembly GCA_018250195.1). NCBI lineage: Eukaryota > Metazoa > Arthropoda > Insecta > Lepidoptera > Hesperiidae > Cecropterus > Cecropterus albociliatus. Next base: position 2,266 of record DWND01000056.1, on the reverse strand, counting down.
AGGGTAATCATTAATGTCACGACCAGGACTTTTGTAAAAAATAAGTGAATTACAGTCTTTGAAAACTGTGACATAATTTAACTCCGTAAAATTTTGACCTATGAGTAAGGCTGCATGCAACAAGCTGTCCTCAACAACAAGTATTTCAATAGATGCTTCGATTTCATCTAATTTAAGGTTAATGAAGGTCCTATAGATGGGAGTAATGGCTGAATGACCGAAACCCTTAATTATAGGTAACTTAGTAAAAGTTCTTGGTAAATTTAGATTCTGGGCATCCGACTCTCGCATCAAGCTACACTCACTACCGAAATCAATATATGCGACAAATTTTTGATCATTTATAGTGATTGGCTTAAAAAATTTATAATTGTTGTCGTTGTCAGTAGAAATTGTAAGAATTTTACGTTCATCTATATCCATAGAAGGAGTTGTATTTGCACGAAAGACTAATGGTTCCAACTTGCAATTGTCGTTATTGTGGCCTACCCGAAGACATTTTTGACATTTTGTTAATGGCTTATGACACTTAGAAAAAGGATGACCTTTCGCACGACAGTTAAAACAAATAATTGTACTATCACCCGAATTGACAGGAAAGTTGCTCGAACGAGATTGTACTGAAACTTCGCCACGCCTTCGGAAATTGTTAATTGTTTCAGTTATAGGTCGTTGAGAGCTAAGAAAACCCAATAAATCTTCTGGTTCCTTACAATTTAATGTTTGCGCACCATTCCTAATAGATTTGTCATATATGCCGTGTATAATGCAATCTACAGCTTTACTTCCCCTAATATCACACCTATTTAAGAGGGTCAACTTATCGTAAAAATACTCGCGTAAACTCTCGTTACTCCTTGTAGTACGAGCCAACATTTCTTCGAGGAGTCGACCGTAATTTTGTTCATTCGGAAATGCTTTCCTAAGCTTAATCTGCCACTCCTCCCAATTAAATACTACACTAGGTAAAGATTCAAACCATTTTTTTGCTAGCCCCGCAAGTTTCTGAAGGGAAAAATGAATGGTCTGCTTCTCGTCCCAACCGTATATTACAGCACATTCATTCACCTTCCTAAGCCAACATTCTACACTTTGAGTTTTACTAGACGGGTCAAATTCCGGGATTACATTTTGGTGAAGGTTGCTACTTAAGCTACTTTTGTCGGAAACCTTTTTACATGAGTCCATCAGCTTTAATACTTCGCTCGTAGACAAACGTACTGACCTCTTTCGGTTCTTATGCCGCGAAGAAGCATCAGTCGAACTCGTAGCCGAGCTTGAACTAGAAGAAGTAGACGACTTACGCGACCGTCGAGAGCGTTTCTTTACACGTTTCGATTTCGCATTTGAGGTCTTCTTCTTCCTGGTATGACCATTTTCTTTCTGGACCGGTGGTTCCTCATCAGGAGTCCCTCCATCATCCATGTTCCTCAAAAAAATAATAATAATTAACTTAGAACCAAGCTTACTTAGCCTCATTAAGATTCAAAAGCAAAACTGTTTTATTTTCCAAGTTATGTATTTTTCAATAACTGAAATCTTTCTAAGAATTATATACTATCTAATATTCAGTTCTTATATTTTATCCAAAAGCGTAATAATATTATTCATTTCATGATGAACAGCGTTCACACGCATTAGTCAAAGGCGCACTTGGCCATTACTGTGGGCATACATAGCCCCTAATCTAGGCATACATAGCCCCTATTTTTGGCATACATAGCCCCTAATCTAGGCATACATAGCCCCTATTTTTGGCATACATAGCCCCTATTTTTGGCACACATAGCCCCTACTTTAGGCGTACATAGTCTCTATTGTTGGCATACATAGCCGCTATTTTACACAGATCTAGTTACCATAAGAACCTTTAGTGTATTACAGTTCGAACATGAGGCACACATAACCTCATTTCAAAAAAAAAAAAAATCTGTGAGGGTTTTAAGCTATAACCATTTCAGGTAAAAACGTAAGCTGCCTAGGTTAGTAAGGATAATTGTTTTAATCTCATTTCGTAGTAAATAGGAAAATTAATTTCGTAAACTTACATCTAATACTCATTATATATTTCTTTCCATCATTAATAATAAATCATTAATCATCAATCTAAAATAAAAGTTAATATAAAATGCAGCAAATATTCATGAAGTTTTACATACCTTTTGTTTGGGCGCATCCCACTTCTGAGATGTGATGAAATCAAACACCTCAGGTAGGTAAATAGGTACTTTATTAAATAACACGGTTAACTTATACTTGCACTCAC